>JASPKZ010003649.1:0-63572 GCA_030220185.1 Diploptera punctata | reverse complement strand
AAAAAGTAGGCCTACATTAATTTTCGTCTTTCAGCTCATTTATGCCAAGAAGTTCGGGATGAGTATATTCCCGGACAACGCCGGGTAATCAGCACGGGATATGTAAAAATATAAATTTATAATTATTTTTCCTTTTACTTATTCAACTAAACATAAAAGCACATTGGTTTTCATTTATTTAGGCGTAGCAGCTAGTCATTACTCGTTATATATAAAAATGAACGTCTGGCAGTCTGCCCTTTATTGACTCAAAAACTACTTGACCGATTTGAATGATGTTTTCGCATCATTCAGAGAATTTTTCTGGGACAATCAACGTATATAACATATCACTGTATGTACTACAGGTCCCGAGCTAAAAAAAAAAGTGCATCCGTGCACTAAAAAAATAGCTTTTTACACTCTTAAATGTCTTACGCTACCTGCATCATAACAAATGCACTAAATTACTGTACGCAAAATTGAACATCTAAATAAATCTATGAAAAAGTCCGAAACCGGATATGTCTATCTTTTACGGATAACTCACAATAACCATTTTTATCTTTCAGCTTATTGATGCCAAGAAGCCGAGATAAGTGGATTCCCGGGCAATGCCGGGTAATCAGCACGGGATATCTAAAAATAATTACGATATAAATTTAAAATTATTTTTCTTTTTAGATATTCAAATAAACATAAAAACACCTTTAATTTATTTAGGTGAAGTAGCGCAAGTTGGGTATTAACTAGTTAGTGATAAAAACAATCCTATACTCACCGTGATCAAACAGGTTCAAGCACCTTACAATAAGAATTAAACATATAAATGAATCATAGTCATTAAATTAATCATAGCAGAACGCAATGAATTCACAAAGTCATGAACTCACTGCTAAGTTCACATACAAGAACACTGAATCATGTATTTGGTAGTTGAAAGTACAAAGTCTACACGGAATGATACATGAACTCTAAGAGTTGGCACAAGTATGACGCAATTATTATAAAACATCTAAAAATTAACTTTACACTAGCTTGCGATGTTTGGTGAATTTCCCAACAACGGATGCAGGCTTTGTATATTTTATACCGATAAATCATTACACAACTAGAACTTCCCAAGCCATATGCATTTCCTAGAATTTATTTTTCTCGCAAAAATGCTTATAGTATGTTGATGTGCTTTTACATAAGATAAAGCATGTTTTATTTATTTTTTCTTCTTCTTCTTTTTAATTATGTGTACTTATATTTTTGGAGAGGAAGTTATATATAAATTGTTGGTCCAAAAAAAAAAGTTGGTTATTGAAAAGTAAAACAAATGGTAAACTGGATAGATTAATAGACTACAACAAAAATTCTGTTAGCAATACTTCTACACAAAATGTTCCTGTAGTCTACTTTTTCACAGTAGCCACTGCCTGCACCTGGAACCCCATCCCTCGAGATATCAGCGGTAGACGCCAATGACACTTAATTTAACCATATTCAATATTCGTCGAAAAATTAATTTTTTTTTTCAAACTAATTTATTACAAATCATTAGTAGTTTTTTTTTAATTTTATTGTTTATACTAATGCTTTATTTAGTTTCTTTTATAATTTTATTCCACAAATTTAGAATAAATCAAAACATAGGTTATACATTATTACCAGAGGACGGATTTCTGCATATTTGCATGTTTTATTCCTTCAAAGATAAACATATTCATGGAAGAGGAAAATGCGTTTCATGTCATTTGGAATCAATTGGCAAAATTTTATAGTGCATATAAATGCATATTCACGGTATTAGCGCATATTTCACTAATATGTGCATATGGGTGCATATATTATACTTTTTTCTTTATTTAATATTGAATTATTAGTTTGTAACCCCATAAAATGACATGTTTCTGCTTTATTGTAATGTTTATGCAAATGAAGACAATTTTGTTTTCATAGAAAGCCAGCATCCCTATTTCATTTTCACACAACATTGACAATGCCGAGCAGGGGGTCTGCAGTTTTAAATCTCAACAGGTCAATAAAGCAATCTGGCCTAAATCATTTCCTGAAAGGAAGATTAGGAAGAGATGGATGTTGCCAACAATGGACAGTTTGTTGGTGACTATTTAACTCATGCCCCAAATGGAAGTCAATGACAAAACACATTGCAATGATTTTTTATTTACAACCAATCACAGTCGTGTTTCGCCTAAAATTTACTAACTAAAGTTTATCATAATAAAGAAAGCACCTCCTTTTCAACATTCTGAATAGACCATAGCATTATTTTGCAGTGACCGACTACAAGAAATACGGCTACCAGATTGTATATATAGAACATGAATGTCAACTCGTAGCGCATGCGGGAGTTAATATAAAAACATTTGTAGCAATTGATTATACCATCAAAAAAGAAACCACTGTTTGCACTTTCTTAATGTATTTTTTCCCAGGTAATAACATTCCAGAAAAATATAATTGTCATAGGACATCAGAAATGAATTAATATATAGTTTGATGTGTTTCATTTTTTCTCCACTAGAGTGCATTCTTACAATATTGCGTTACTTTGGCAATAAATAATATGATCTGGTTGTAGTGATGAACAAAAGAAGCAGATGAAGCGTACCAAACGTTTCTCATTTGTTTTCAAACATCACCGTTTAAATTGAATATATAACTTTTTTTAAATAACGATATTTAAATAATGATTTGTGAGTAAACAGCTTAATTTTATTCGTTAAATAGTCCTAACAAATGCCACTCTTGATTTCCAAATTCTCTAGATAAATTCATTCACTCGTGGCATTACTTATAATTTCGTTGTTTTCGTTTTCAACCTGCGATATTCTTTGAAGTTTGAACATCAGCTTTATTGAGACTGTCGGCACACACGACAAAGACTCAAAATATATTTTCATGTGTACAAAATATACTTCATTTCACACAATTGACCACGTGACAAACAAATCGGGAATCGAAGTTTAAATTATTTTCTCATATACATTTTGTGAGTGTTAGTGGACCAATACAAGTTGTTTTCATATTACAGACAAGATTAATGAGAATGACGCTATAAAATACAATTATTAACTTCAATTAGGGATGAAAAAGTAAAAATATTACAATTGTTGCTTCATAAAAAAAATTAATAAAATGATGTGACAAAATAGTGTACTTTACTATAAGAAGAAAATTAATTGTAGTGCATATATTTTTTTTTAATTTTAAGAGCATATTTTCAACTTTTTTAATGCATAGTTGTATGCATATATTTATGGTTTTTAGTGCATATAAATCCGCCCTCTAATTATTACATATATTATCATTCAAATCCCAATCACCAAACAAACAATATAAAGTCGACTTTTTTAAATGTATGTTTGGTGATTGGGGTTTTAATGATCATATGTATAACAATTATCATCTTCAACAAGAACCTGAATTATTAAAATTCATCGGAGAACATATTGTTTAAACAACTCACCTCATAGGATTCATGCTTCCATGATATCGCGATTTCAAACATAATCATGTTCATCGTCAGCCATAACTCCGACGGTCGGAGTTATTGCTGACGATGAACATGATTATGTTTGAAATCGCGATATCATGGAAGCATGAATCCTATGAGGTGAGTTGTTTAAACAATATGTTCTCCGATGAATTTTAATGATTATACCTCATAATGTTTACTTCCCAACATTAATTAAATATAAGAACCTGAATATTAATATTTTTTTTTAAATTCTTACTTATAAACAATACTCATAGATGATTTAAAATCTAGGGTTTTATCGGGTATACTTTTTTTTTTTTTGCAAATGCCCACGTTGTCTTTTCGACATTCCTGGTTTCTCGCCTGGCATGGCGTATTTGTAACCTACTTCTGGAGTTGGGGCGCCTGGAAGGCGGAGTAACTGAATATAATATTTTTTTTTAAAATTCTTACTTATAAACAATACTCATAGATGATTTAAAATCTAGGGTTTTATCGGGTATACTTTTTTTTTTGCAAATGCCCCACGTTGTCTTTTCGACATTCCTGGTTTCTCTCCTGGCATGGCGTATTTGTAACCTACTTCTGGGGTTGGGGCGCCTGGAAGGCGGAGTTATTTTGCCCCCATGATATGATGGGTGATTATGATAGTGAATATGAATTATGATGATTGCGATGGCCATATAATTTCGGGGACCGTTTGGGCCTTAAAGTTTTCCTGGCATTTGTCTTACAGGTGAGGGAAAACCCCGATAAAAACCTCACCCAGAAAAACTGTCCCGACCGGGATCGAACCCGGGCCCGCCGCGTGACAAGGCAGCACGCTACCTCGAGACCACAGATTTCTAAATAATTTGAAATGCACACACGCCGTGCATAGTACATTAATTGTCTTTACTATAAGTTGCGATGGATTTCTGTCTATACTTACACTTTTATTTTCTAAATGATACTATGAAGTGGTGAATAAATGGGTACTGACAATGAAAACCTAGTCCAATATTTACCTGAAAAGAAAAAATCAGAAGAAAACACTATCAGCTTGGTCAGTATAGCCCACAGACGAGGAGAATGAAAGCACGGGACGAAGGGGGGCACGGGGAATTGCAAGCGATACAATGGCATACCACCTGAGAATAAAGGAACACTCATGACATATGAAATACCTACTTGCTCTCATTCACTTCGTCTGTGGACAAATAGTATCAAGTTTATGACAGGTGTACTGGCAGGAGTAATTGTTAAGGTACGAACACATATGCGCGCCGCGAACACGAACGGCGCGCGCGCGGCGTATGCGCGGCGCGTGTTATGTTCGTCGAAATGATTAATTTCAACGAACCTCCTGCGATCCATAGGAAACCCACAAACCTTCAGTAGACATTTTGCAGAGCAGGTGTAACCAACCATGTCTATTCCCTTTTCCGTTCTCCCGCTTGTCCTGCATTCTTTCCCAAAAATAGGGATTTTTTTTAAATGCCGCGGGACAAATTGTTAAAAATCGGGACTGTCCCGCCAAAATCGGGACTGTCCCGCCAAAATCGGGACGTCTGGTCACGCTTATTACTTATTACATCTTATAACTTTATTTATACTTTTTTAAATATTATAGCATTAAAGGAATTTTTAAAAAAATGTGATTTGTATATATATGTTTAAAATTATTAAGAATCTATCTCACCATAACATGGCCTTAATTTTTAATAAAGATGTACATGATTATTATACTAGAGGTTGTACTTTATTGCACAAAGATACTAGTTTCCCAAAAAAAAAAAGGGCATAAAAGGGATTCGTTATGCATTAATCAACCATTACAATAACTTACCAATTGAATATCAACATTACACGAATGTTAAACATTTTTCTAATTGTATTAAAAATATTTTTTCTCATTGCTTTCTTAGTTAATTTTGTTAATTTTATTATTATTAATATTATCCTGTTTAAATATTGTATTTATATGTGTATATATATTGTGCATCTATAGTAGTTTGTATTATTTAAACTTATGCCTGAATTTGTTTTCTTGTTTTTATTGTTAATTGTTTTATGGCCATTATTTTTTGTATATTGCCCCTTAACATGAGCAATCTTGCTCTTTGGAGTCTTTGAAGAAATAAATAAATAATTAGTAATAAATGTGTTTATATATTGTATTGTTTTGTGATACTTCATGCATAATATTATGAAATGAACGTCTTAAATAAATAATGTTTTCTAAATAATTCTAATTTATTCATACAATTACAGTACACACGAAAAAAAAAATAACATTGAAAAAAAAACAGGGATCTCCTTTCAATGATTTTTAAAAATGATCCTTATGTTGTGGATCCCACAATAATTGCTTGCTTCTATAAATATCAATAAGTTTTAACATGTTTTCCTCTGACCACTACATACTCAAATAATAGGTGCGCACCGAAAACAACGAACCTCTCAGGTACCCGTCCAAATCTAAACAGCGAACCATCAAAGTGTTTGTGGAAAAAACAGACAATGAGTGGATCGTGGTGAGAGACGCGCGCGCCGTTCGCGCGCACCTTAAAACCCCGTCCAAATCTGACGAACATGGTGCGCGCGCGCGGCGCGCAAGTGTGTACGTACCTTTAGAATTCAAAATTTAATTTGTTATTGAATTGTGTCGCCTTCAGCTACTTGTTGAATGATTAACGGTAACTCAAGGGTTGGCAGGTATAGTTGGACCAACGGATCTGTACCCCCGTAAGAAATGCGAACTAAACACTAATTCCGTTTCTCCCTCAGTAAATTATTTCCCTACCTGCATTCTTGCCTGTCTCTATTTTCTATCTCTCTCTTTCACCCCTCCCATTACTCACAGTTTTGAGCTTTCTTGCGGGATATTATTTGCACCCACAGTCCAGGGTTGTCAACTCAGTATCAGTATGTTATGTTATATAGTATGTAAATTGCAAATTATTATCATTAGCTTAATTCATAAGCATAAATTAGAATTCCTGTATAGTATCAGTATGTTATATAATATGTAAATAAAATCGTAGCATGTAGTAACTTCGCCATAGCCGGTTCCTAGCCCGGATGAGAAAGAAGGAGGGCACATGATTGTGTATTCATACCTAAAATTTTATAATTTTGTTAGGACTTCAAGATTACGTTCCAAATCTAACCAAATAAGACAACGAGGTGAAGGAGAAATGTACATGACGAAAAATTTATCTTTAAAAACAACATATGTAAATTCCCTTCACGTAATTTCCATTTAACCAACAAATATCCACTATTATAATTATATCCATTAATCGTAGAAATCAATCAGTGTCATTAGACCTACTTAAATTAAATATGAGGAAGTAATAATTAACCTTACCATATTCAAGAGCCTGATACCGGGGGAAGTTTGGCAACGTCCCTACTCGGTCAGTTATAGTGGCTTCTATTTACAGAAGGGGGAGGGGAGCGCGGTGGAATGGTGTGGGAACCAACGTGTAATTTTCGAAGAACGATGCCAGCGCTACAGGGGCGTAGATCCGTTGGTCCGACTATACATGTACCTATTCTTCTTGTAAGCCCATGTTTCCCTTAACAGAAATTTTGGCGCTCTCCCCCTACAGAGAAGGATTTGAACCATACTAATTTAGTTACACTTGTTTTCGTGTAGATGTCATTTGAGTGGTCCGTGGTCAGCGTTCCGCCTCACACTGACATCTAGGAAACCAAGGTAGTACTAGGACGGGAAAATTCGGTAAATTTTGCTTAGAGGCACTTTCATTCAGGCTTAAGGATCTTTTACGAGCCTGAAAATCTTCAGACTCGGGACCTATGGCTTAAAGTCCCTCCCGCAGGACTAGCTCCTTGGATTTTTTCTATCCTAAAAAACCCATCAACCCTGGCCGGGTTTGAACCGGGACCAGAGGCAAGACATGTATCTAGCGAAGCGAAATTAATGCTTATATAATAATAGAGATGGAAGTTTCGCCCGAATGGGTATTATTTATATGCTTATAAAATGTGTATTAATTTAGAAAAAGTTGTAAGTCTGACTGACGGGTTGAAGATGGTCAGATTTGCAAAACATTAAAATTTTTTAAAAGTTAAATTACTGGAGCTAAATTCAAAACTTCCTTGGGAAATAATTATAAAAGACCAAGAAATGTTATTGTTAGCAGAATGTCCACAGACGATGTGAATGAAAGCAGTAGGTATTTCATACGTCGTGAGTGATCCTTTTATTGGCGGTAGAATGTCATTGTATCACTTGCAATTCCCCGTGCCCTCCTTCGTCCCGTGTTTTCATTTTCTTCGTCAGTGGACTATAGTTTCCTTATGAAAACAGAGTGGGCTAGTTGCTCATACTACGAGTGCATATAGAGGAGCCAGTTGCTCCTATACAAAACACAAGAATGTGGCTAGTTGCTCCTATTACCAGTATTCAGAGAAGCCAGTTGGTTCCATACGATTACTGCGGAGCTATCAGTAAAATTATTATTACCTAAAGTGTGGATCAACTATCTTACGTAAATATATTAGGGAGGTCTAGATTTGCACAAGTAGTCTACAAAATATTATTAATTAGTTGTGAATATTGTGTTGTTCATAAGAGGGTAACATAATAAACCCTTTTTAATTAACGACACAACTCATTGTTACTGATCACCGAATTCCTTGTCCTTCACACCGGTAGAAGCCAAGAAATAATCTAATACATGCCCTGAAGAGACTCTCGTGTGTACTAAAGACACAAATTCCTTGTGGAACTTACAATAAAATATGGACTGGTAATTAATATATTTATTAAAATTTATATAAATAGATGAACATTAATATTAACTAATTATTTTATAACATTATTTAATCTTTTATTTAAAGGGGGATAACATTAAATTGGAATATATCTACATCGGTATCAATTTTACTAAAGTTTGTGGCAAGTTCGAACTCAAGAACTCCCGAATACGAGTCTTAAACGCTATTGCTTGAGCCAATTTTCTCGGTTATATTAATTACATTTATGGCCTACTAAATAATAATTTATGTATCTTAAATAAGTGCGATGGGCAGGACATGTAGCACGAATGGGGAATGAAAGACATGCATGGAAGCTTCTTGTAGGAAAACCAGAGGGAAAACGTCCAGTTGGTAGACCAATAATGAGGTGGGAGAATAACTAACTATGATTTGATGGAAGTAGATTATACAGGAGATGCTTGGAAAATATTGGCTCAGGATAGGAATATATGGAGAGCTTATGTCCGCGCGGCCAAGAACCTACGGGTTCGATAGTGCCAGTGAGTTTGTTAGTTACCTTAAATATATAACTTAGTATAAGACTCAATACTAGTAAAATTCATATCAAATTCCGTTGAGGTGAAGTCATATGATGAAAGTTAAAAATTAAATTATACCTGTTGGTAGGTGCCGTCGTCCTCAACTTTGTTAATATATTGTATATAAAATTAACTGGAGTGTTTTCGGAAGTTATCTTCCATCTTATACAGGTTGAGTTTCTGCTACCTGTTGTTGTGTACGGTGATGTATACTCCAACTGTTTGTAGCAGCAACTTACTTGTTTTTGACGATCTCGTATAATGGGTTTGACTTGGGCGCGTTCTCATTAAGAAGTGAGGTGTTGTTTGTTTCCTTTATAATTTCGAGGTCTTCAAATTTATTTATCCTAGCTGGAATATTTTCTCGGTGGATTATCGTGAGAGTGTTTTCAATTGTGTTCATTCGATGACCTGTGTTGATGAGATGTTTACCATAGCTTGATTTATAGCATAGCTATTTTAAATTTAAATTTATCTAACAGGGTTAAAACTCAAGTTATTATTGTTATTATTATTATTATTATTATTATTGTTACTATTATTATTATTATGATTAGGCTTAAATTAAGCCAAGAAAAATTGCATGGCTTATAGTGCACGGAAGGATGAAACAAGAAAAGGCAAATTTGGTACTTAATTTAACGAAGCTCTTTAAATAGGCCTATCACGTTTTTAACGTTACAATTCAATTCTGAACGTAAAAAAGCCCCATAATTTGTTCTCAGAGACTTATTTTACCTATCGTAAATCTATGACAAGATCCACGGCTTTACTTCATTTCCGAAAAAAGACAATCTCAGATTTTTTTTTTACGCTCATGACAATCCCCGAATCCTTGTTGCTCTTGAATTCCCAAACCCTGAAGCCAGAGGTGAGCATGTTAACCGCCAGAACCGACACTAGTAGGAATTATTAAACAAAAACTTATAGAATTATTTGTCAGATCTAAAAGGTAAAAGTAAAGTTATTAAATTGGTCCCTTGAAAACTAAATGGACAGTTATATCATTTTATCCTCGGTATTTTTAGCGAAGAAGCTTTATATTCTGACCTTAAAGACTATGGGAGCGTGGACTCAAGAGCCGACAACTGTCATCAAAGAAGCCCACATGAGAGTCGAATTTCTTAGCTGCACTCAGGTTCAACCCAGGAAGTTACTGTGTGTTTGGAATAGGGAAATGGGTTGCCATTTTTACAGTATTTTCTTGAGAGAAATCCTTGCATAAAACTACATATTGCAACACAGCAGGCACATAGTTGTAAGTTGTAGCCGTCCAAGCCACCTTCTCTTAAAAAAAAACAGTTACCACTTGTCTCTGAGCTCTTGCGGATCTGTACTATCCTGTGTGAAAGTTTCGGTTCTCATATTTACTATAAACTAGTTTGCATGCCGTAAAAGAAAAACTATGTTTTTTAATGTATAGTACATAGATTTGGAAAAGGTACTGTTAACCTTGCCCCCTTCGCCCCTCCTTAACAAACAAATACCGTTATTATGAACTTTGGCAACATCTACTCTCTGTAGGTAGGGGGACACTGGCATATCCAAGTAACTTTCTGGGTTGAATTAGAGTGTATAAGGTCCGAATTGAATCTTAGCTCCTCTCATAACAACTTCCTTCCTCCATTCTTACATCTAATATAATTTTTAGAAGTGTTTGCTCTTCAATTCTTACCATGTCACCCAGGCTACTGTATCTTAAGACTTAATAAAACTTCGACTAAATTGACCACATTTTATAGGAGGGCGAATAGATCCAATGGCTAGTCTGAACATTAACGAGTGAAGGAAAATCTAAATTCTTCGCCTTCCGAGATAAAACCGTCAGCCCCATAATTAAGGCACCTCATCACCAGATATACAGTTCAAGCCTAAATGAAGGCGAACCTTGAAATATAAATTTTATTTACTTATTTATTTATTTATATTCAGATTTTCGATGTTTACATATCTTTTAGTACCTACATCTTTATTTTCCTTCTCCACTCGTTCCTATCTTCTCATTCCAGTTCTTATTTCTTAGATACCCGTAGATAGATAGATGGATGGATGGAAAGCTCTGTGGCCATCGCTTAGGCCTAAGTGTTGGCGGTGAGCGATCCGTTTTGGTTCTCCTTCATAGGTAGAAGCCCGGGTTCCTGTAAAGCACATTAGCCCCGATTTAAATTTTGAATTTAAATTTGAAGTTATGACAGATGGTAGCAGATTGAAGTCGGAAGCGGAACTTTTGGGGTTCTATTCCAGTATTTGCTCTTGGATTGAGGGGAACCGCTTAAAACCTCAATCGAAATAGTGATCACGTGAGATCTTCCCAAGTTTGACTTTCGGATGATTCTATATCGGGAGGGCCAAAACCGGACATCAGTCTTTTTTAATTTAAATATAATCTATTTACATTTCAGGTTATTATAATTATTCATACAATTATGGTAATGTGTTTTTTTTTAATTTTTCTTATTCCTTGCATCCATGCTTTCCTTCTTCCCCAAGGTGGACACCATTTTCTTCCTGTATTCGTTGTACATGCCCACGCCAATTTTATTGATGCTTACATATTATATAATCTACTAATGAATATTTAATATTCATTTTTTCTCGTATGACTTTATTTCTTACGTTTTCCAATTTTAAACATCTTGTTGCTGTTCCCAAGATATCTATTTCCATCGACGTAAGTTTTTATTGAATTTCCATGCTTAAACTTCAATAAATAGAAATATCTGAAAAATAAAAATTAATAATTGAAGATGTGGTGGTAACATACTGGAATAGACGTGACAGCATGATTATGTAGGCACCATACTTCGCCAAAATGGAAATACTGAATGGGAAATACAGAATAGATTATGTAAAGCTATGTTAGCATATAAGTCAAAGACAATAATTGGAAATAAAGTTAGAGAGTCTAAGATTAAATTACAGATTGTGAATATGATCATTGAACCAATTTCATTATGTGGATAAGAGAGAAAAAGAAATAGTTAATCGAAATATAAAAGCTGTACAAAAGGAAACATGAGACATGTAGCTAAAAATACTAGAAGAGATCGAGTTAGGAAGAGCGTGTCAGGGAAGACATGAATCTGAAGTAACTGACAGCGAAGTTGGAGAAAAAGCAATTGAAACAGTCTGGGCATGTGAGCCGAAAGAATTAGGAGAGGAATCCACAGCAATCTAGGAAATGAAAGTGGAGGGGGAAAAAAAGTCCAAAGGAAGACTGAGAATTTATATAGAATGACCAACAGAATTAATACCTTGAGCACCGAAGAAAGACACCGCGGAAATCGTAGGCAGTGGGTGGATAGTAGGAGACAAAGAGTTTTTTTTTAATTTCCACGACGCTATAATGGTAAGAATGGAATGGTAAAGATGGAAGAAATATTATGACCTACAGGACTGATCAGAAGAATGTTATCTGGCTAGCCGAAACTAAAAAAAATATTATGTCATTTGAAGAGTTTTTAGGTTTTTAAGCTATACTGTCATAACAAAACAGAGTTCTTTACAAAGTTGAACTTATTCACCATTAAAAAGAACACAGAATATGAGTCCCGACCGGAGACTGAACATGGACACGCTGCGTCCATGTTAGTGATATACTCCTAGACCACAACTGTAGAAACAATCTTGATGTTCTTTAGATTTCATTCCCCTTAATGTAGATGTGACGTAGGCCCACTAGTTTCTTAATCATTAGGCCTATACATTATACATTACCACTTGTCTTGATAGCTATACGTGTGTGCATTTTAAGACTACTTAAATGAATACATGATATCAAAACTGGTTCAGCAATGATCAGATAAATAACTCTACATAAAACCATATGTTTTGGGTGGCATTTATAAATTCAGTACACTAATAGTGGCAAGAGGTATCACTGTGAAGTATGATTATTATTCTGAAAACAAAAGTGAATTATATAATAAATTCCTCAGACTAAATCAGAATAAAAAGAACACGAAGCTTGACAAACATCTGGTCTTGCGAGAGTATTTTGCCATTACTAACACCCTTTCAAGCTTGATTACTGTAAACTTATCATCCATTGTTCTCTCCGAGTGTTATAAGCACATTTAATAATCCAACCCATAAGAAGATGCAAGTTAAAGTGCATGGAACATTAAGAAATATTTCATACTATGCTTATATCTAATCCTTCCTCTCTGTTCTTTCATTCGTGAACTACGTAACTACATGTTCTTACCCCCTCACATCCCAATTGAAATTATTTCCCTTATAAAGAGCGTAACACTGTCTTTACTATTAAAAACACTCACACGTTGTGCCATACACTGACTTTAAATGCGTAAAGATGAATCTTTACTTCATCAGCTGTTGAGCGTATAACTTGTGGCAGTTGTTTCATATGTTTTACTTAAATGTACAATTTTATTGTTTGACCACTCCACTCCATGGCGAAAGGCCTAGAATACCTTAGTGCAGCAGCGACTACTGTCTTCACATCCAAATGTGTTAATCAAAGAAATGGACGATTATCTAGCCAGTATAGTGGTGGCATACGAGGTGTGATCAATAAGTTTCAGGAATGGGCTTCAAAACAATTATGTCATTGAGGAGTTTTAATTTTCACCCAGGCTGTACACTCAGAATTTCCTTGTGATGAATTTGAGGGGTCGGCGCGACCTTCTCTGACCTTGCGGTATGCTGGTAGAAGCTCTGAAGTGAAGACGTGTTTTGTGCATGCGGCGATTTCTCTGTGTAGCAACAATGCGGGATTACGAGGAACAAAGAACATGCATCAAATTTTGCTTTAAACTTGGTAAAACTGCAACAGAAACATATCAAATGTTAAGAACAGCTTATGGGGAGGAAGCAATGGGCAAATCTCAAACATTTGAGTGGTTTTCGAAATTTAAAAGGGGCATGACATCGGTTAAGTATGAAAATCGTCTGGGACGACCAACTTCCAGCAAAACCAATAAAAAATATCGATCGAGTGAGGGAAATAGTATTAAATGATAGGCGCATTACAATATGAGAACTGTCTGATGCACTAGCACTCTCGTTTGGAAGTATTCAAAGCATTTTGAAAGACGATTTGAACATGCGAAGAATTGCTGCAAAGTTCGTGCCCCGCCTCCTTTCAAATGACCAAAAGGAAAGTCGTGTGATTGCCTGCACAGATCTTAAAGAACAGCTTAAAAATGACCCAAGGTTCATGGAAAAGGTTATTACTGGTGATGAAGCATGGATTTATGGCTACGATCCAGAAACTAAACAACAGTCTTCGCAATGGAAGAGTCCTGCATCTCCACGCCCCAAGAAAGCCAGACAAGTTCGATCGAATGTGAAGTCAATGATGATTGTTTTTTTTTGACATTAATGGAATTGTGCATAAGGAATTTGTACCACGGGGTCAAACAGTGAATCAAGTGTACTACAAACAAGTGTTGCAAAGATTGAGGGAGAATGTGCGACGCAAACGGCCAGAGAAATGGAGGACTGGTGACTGGTTCCTGCATCACGACAATGCGCGCCCGCGCACAAAGCAATTTCTGTCCGCCAGTTTTTGGACAAAAATAGGATGAGTACTGTTCCCCATCCAGCCTATTCTCCAGATCTGGCTCCAGCAGACTTTTTCCTGTTCCCACGGCTAAAAATTCGGCTCCGAGGACATCGTTTTGAGGACATTGATGTCATCGAGCGCGAATCGCAGAAGGCATTGGACACATTTAAAGAAGACGACTTCCAGAAGTGCTTCCAGCATTGGCAGAAGCGCTGGGACAAGTGTATCAACTCCCAAGGTGACTACTTCGAGGGTGACAGTGCTGAATAAAAACTTTGAAGTGTTGTGTTGTGTTTATGGCCCTCATTCCGGAAACCTTATTGATCACACCTCGTATGGTCACCCTTTGCGTTATAACTGGAGGTGCGACGTATTAATTACAGCTAACCCAATCCTTACAGATAGGAAGGAGCGGATACTGGGTTGGCACTGAGCCCATACCGGTCGAAATTCTATCTATGGAAAATTTCTTCTTCCGTGGAAACTCGATCCGTCGCAAATCGTAGCTGTGCAGCATGGCACCATTCCTTAAACAGCTCGACTTTAGCGTGGGTGTTTAATTTTTTTATCCAACTCAACGCATACTGACCGTCTCCGAGAAGCATGGTCAGCAGATTCCTTACATTACATCCTTCACTCGGGGTTCTATGATTTCACATCCTCGTCTTTGTTTTTGTGTAAAACAACTTCTTAAACCAAGAAAAATTAAACGAAAGACAACCCCTGTAAATAAAAATAACAGTTCTGGGTAAAAACGCAGGTGGTAGCAGGACTATATATTCGAGACTTCCGGGCATTGCAAACTTTTTTACAATTTATTTCGTTGTTTTAGCAAGAGCCCGCTCCCTTTTACGTAATTTTCCCAGAAATTGTCATTTCGATACATGTTCGAATAGGTGGGGCTATAAACGCAGCATACTGAAACCTTGAAACAAGTTGTACAAACAAAAGTAATGTACAATAAAACTTCTCGGTCAACACTGCATCCTTCCAGTGTGTCATTAATAACACCAAAGTATACAAACATCGACTACACTTTTGGAATGAACAAACAATGGTTGAGCAATTAGCAAACTAACCGCGTTTAGAATCATTGATCATTTGAGACCGAATATTTTAAGGGAACACTTTTTTTGTATCACATCACACGAACGAATATGTAAAAGTTTGTAACTGTTAAAAATACTCAAGATTTGTGTGTTTTTTAACTTTCGCCTATTTTTTAAAATGTGGGGTCCTTTTCCAGCCATCTCGGCATTGATGATTTCCTTTTTGTACAATAATTGACATAAACTCTTAATAATTTACGTAAAAGGGCCATTTATTTTTCTTTACACAAATGTAAGGGTATACACGGGAACACACGAGACAGATTTGGCATGTCGTGAATATTTAACACTTATTTGATTCTAGCTACTTATTATTTTATTATTTTGTTTAATTGTATTCGTGTGCGCTCACATAATCGAAAAAAAAAATATCATCCAGGAAATCGGTCAAATTCCGTGGCTAATGCTGTATATGCCTAACCAATGAATGATGCAAAATGATACCCCAAAAATATGCACACAATGAAGTGGCTCGTATGTAGTTTTGCGGTTATTCTGATCATTTAAATATAAAATACGAATAAAAGTATTATTTCCAAGACAAGTGCCAATAAAATGTAGTTTTTCATATTATGTGTAATTTCGTTACTTTACGATTTTATAAAAAGTTTGGTCAATGAAACATTACAGTAAAAATGTAAAAAAAAAACCGACTCAACGTTCGCGAACATGTAAATAAATCAAGGCAAACTGAATTACTAGTTTAATATGTAAAGAATCAACGATAGTCGTAAGGAATTCCATGAGTGATTTCCAAATTAGAGAATTTGAAAATCAAGAGTGGGAATTATTAGGACTATTTAACGAATAAAATTAAGCCGTTTACTCACAAATCATTATTTAAATACAGTTATTTTAAAATATGTATATATTTAATGTAAACGGCGATGTTTGAAAACAAATGAGAAACGATTGGCACGCTTCATTTGCTTCTTTTGTTTATCATTGCAAACAGATCATATTATTTATTGTCAAAGGAACGAAATATTGTAACAATGCATTCTAGTGGAGAAAAAATGAAACACATCAAACTGTATATTAATTTATTTCTGATGTCCTGTGACAATTATATTTTTCTGGAATGTTATTGCCTGGGAAAAAATATATTTAAGAAAGTGGTTTCTTTTTTTGGTGGTATAATCAATTGCTACAAATTTTTTATATTAACACCCGCATGCTCTACGTGTTGACATTCATGCATTATTTATATACAATCTGGTAGCCGTATTTCTTAGAGGGTCAGTCACTGCAAAATAATGCTATGACCTATTCAGAATGTTAAAAAGGAGGTGCTTTCTATATTATGATAAACTTCAGTTGGTAAATTCTAGGCGAAACACGACAGTGATTGGTTGTAAATAAAAAGTCATTGAAATGTGATTGGTCGTTTGACTACAATTTGGAGCATGAGTTAAATAGTCTTCTCCTTCCTCGGCTTTCCCCCACTTATAGGTTTGCCGTCTTCAGTTTCCATTTATCTCTATCATTCCAATCTCCCTCTTCCAAATTCCGATCATCCATTATACGAGGGCGGATCGGAAAGTAACGCACAATCATTTTTTTCTGCCTTGGTATTGCAGCTAGAATGTTGAAATTTCACAGAGATATAGTTTGAAGTTTTCACTACAGATGGTATTTTTTTCTCAGGTGCACCTCTTGCGAGAGAAGCTTGAACTATGCAACAAAGATGGCGCGCATGCTACAGTCGTCCATCTGTGAGGAACAGAGAAGTGTTGTTCGATTTTTGTGGGCCAAAGGGCATAAACCCAGTGAAATTCACAGGAACATGCGTGGCGTGTATGGGGATGATTGTATGGACCGTAGCAATGTCTCCAGGTGGTGCACATTCTTCCAAGAGGGACGCGTGAACCTTAGTGATTCGCCACGCTCCGGCCGGCCGACAACAGCAGCAATCCCGCAGAATGTCAGAGGCATTGAGGCGACAATTCTGAACGACCGGCGTGTGCAACTGCGAGCCTTATCGGAAGCATTTCCTATGGTGCGGTGTACGATATTGTTCATGAAAATTTGAAATTCCGTAAAGTTAGTGCTCGCTGGGTGCCTAAGAACCGGACAGACGACCACAAGGGCCAGCGAATGATGGCAAGCTTGGACCACTTAACGCGATACACCGCACAAGGACATGACTTTCTGGAAGGAATCGTCACAGGTGATGAGTCGTGGGCGTACCACTACACGCCCGAAACAAAGCAGGCATCAATGGAGTGGAAACATGCTGGTTCCCCAGTAAAGAAAAAAATCAAAGTGACTCAATCTGCCAGGAAAGTGCTTGTGACAGTGTTCTGGGATATGCATGGTGTTTTATTGGTACACTTTGCTGAACACGGGACCGCTTGTGAATGCTGCGGCCTACATTAAAACTTTGAAGAAGTTGCGTCGTGCCATTCGTTACAAACGTCACAAACATTAACGTTAAACTTCTTTATGACAATGCTCGCCCCCATGTTGCTGCTGTCGTTCGTCAGAAAATCGCCGAATTTGGTTGGGAGGTGCTCCAGCATCCACCATACAGTCCGGATCTTGCACCATCGGACTTTCATCTGTTTGGTCCCATGAAGAAATTCCTGGCCGGCAAACGCTTTGAGACAGATGTGGAAGTGAAATCAGCAGTGCGCAGATGGCTACACTCCAACCAAACGGACTTCTACGAACAGGGCATATTGAAACTGGTAACACGATGGGAAAAATGTGTTGAGAAAGTTGGTGACTATGTCGAAAAGTAGGTAAAAGATGTAAGTTCATTTGTGATTTTCCCTTTTTTTTACTATTAAACTTTAAAAAAAAATTATTGTGCGTTACTTTCCGATCCGCCCTCGTAGTTCTGACGTAGGTTTTCCATTTCCATCTTGGTCTGCCACGTTTATTACTTCCAGGGGGTGACCATTGGTATATATTTTTTGGTCATCTTTCATTTTCCATTCTTTGTACATGGCCATACCATTTAAGTGTTTGATTTTCAATCCTCTTAACAACAGATGTGGTGACCTTCATTTCTCTACAAAGGAATTCATTTCTTATTTTATCCTGTCTTGTTTTTTGGAGGCTTCTTCTAAAATAATCAAATTCTACTGTTCTAATTTTGTTCTTTTGTAATTCCGTCAAAGACCAAGTTTCACTTCCATATGACAAAATATTCTGTATTATGCTCTTATAAATTTTCATTTTAGTTTCCTTTGTAATATTTTTTTTCCAAATTATTCCATGTAATGTCTTAGTTGCATTTTTTGCCATTGCAATTTTAGTCTGTACATCTCTCTCACAGGTACCAAAACTTGTAATTATTGATCCAAGATATTTAAAAAATTCACACTTCTTTATTATCCTTGTTTTCAAGTATGAGGTCTTCCACATCCTTTCCCAAACACATATATTCTGTTTTCTGTAAATTTATATTCAGTCCCCATTTTTATATTCTTCCATTAGTTTATTTATCATATATTTCATATCATCTTCATCCCCTGCAAAAATTATTTGATCATCTGCAAACAACAATGAATGCAGTACTTTTCCTCCTATAGGAATACCCATTTCAGAACGTTTTTTATACCACAAGTTAAGAGCCTGGTCTAAATAAATGTTAAAAAGAATTGGTGATAAACTGCATCCCTGCTTAAGGCCTTTATTCACTGTGAATTCCTCTGTTAAAGTATTCTGTATTTTTATTTTAGCTTTTGTATTACTATAGATCCTCCTAACAATATTAATCCATTTATCACAGATATTCAGATTTCTCATTGCCGTCCATAACAATTGTCGAGGTACACTATCATATGCCATCTCTAAATATATTTAGTTCTTTATTTTTTGCTAGGATTTTCTGTTGTAATTGTCTAATGCAGAAAATATTATCAATACATGATCTTCCACTCCGGAATCTACATTGTTCTTCTCTTAAGTTATCTTTTATCTCCTTAAGTTTAAAATTTATAATTTTACTAAAAATCCTAGCTGTTGAAGGTATAACGCTTATACCTCTGTAATTGGAACACAGTTTTTATCACCTTTTTTAAAAATAGGAGTAATGTACGATAAATTCCAGTCTTCTGGGATATCGTCTCCAATTTCAATTTTATTAAAAATTTTTGTTAAAAATATTACTAAAATATCTCCCCCATATTTTAGGAGTTCCGTCTGAATATTTCCTGGTCCTGGTGCTCTCCCATTTTTTGCCTCTTTCAAAGCTCTTTTTACTTCATCTTCTGTTATCTCTGGAGTGTCATATTTATATTCTACATCCGTATCTTGAATTTGAAACTCCTTTCTATTTTCTTGAAGTAAACCTTTATAATGTTGCATCCATTCTGATGGTCTTATCAACTGAATATTTATCTTCTTTCTTTCTACTTTCCTGATATTTTGTAATGTTTTCCAAGCTTCTTTGGATCTAGCATATCCAATCGAATGATCTATATTCGAGCATATATTATCCCAGTACTCATTTTTTGTTCTTCTCACTTCCGCCTTTGTTTCATATTTTAAAGTGATATATTCATTTCGAGATGTTGTTGAGTGATCTGATAACCATTTCATCCGTGCTTTCTTTTTTTCTTCTACTAATTTTTTAATATCGTGATTAAACCATTCATTGTTTCTTTTTGGTTCTCGATTTTCTGTCCCAAGTGCTTCTAAAGCTGCTGAATGTATACTTTCCTTTAGTTATTCAAACATTTCCACTGCAGATTTATTTACATTTAAATTAAGTTTTTGATTTAATCTTGATTGATAAAGATATTTTATACTCTCATCATAGAGTAAACTTACTTTATATCTTTGTTCATTCAAAGGGGTTGTATTTATTCTGTCTGCCGTTACTTCAATATTTTGTTTTTTCTTACTTGTTAATATGAATTTTCCCAAAAGCATATAATGATCACTTCCGCAATATGGTTTTTCTATACACTCTAACATCTTTCACTATCATATCACGTTTTTGTTTCACAATTATATAATCAATTATTGATTTGAGACTTTTTGTTGGCTGTTCCCATGTGTATTTATGTATTTCCCGATGTTGGAAGAAACTATTCATTAGCATATAGCCATGTTGTTTACATAAACTTATCAATCTATCTCCATTGTCATTTTCCACCTTTTCCCCAAATGGTCTAATCACTTCGTCGTTCATTGTACTGCCTTCTCGACTATTAAAATCTCCTGTTATTATTACTTCTTGATGTTTTTTTATTTTGTCCAAAATTTCTGACAGTTTGTCAAAAAATTCATTTTTTTCTATGGTTGTTGCATCCTCATTCATGGCATATACTCCTATTATTGTAAGCTCTATCCCAAAAAGCTTGAGATTTAATTTAATAATTCTTTCATCAATTTCTTCCGAAGACACTATATGTTTTACCAACTTAATTTTTATCAAAATGGATATACCTCTTTTTGCTCTACTAGTTTTTGGTACTCCACTCCAGATATGTGTATAATTTCCTAATTTTTCCTGTCCTTTCCCTTTCTTTTTTGTTTCTGAGAGCACAATAATATCTGCATTCATTGCTGTAATCTCATCTATTACTTCTTGTTCTTTAGTATTCAAGCCTTGAACATTCCATGTGCCAATAGCAAAGGTCCGTTTTCGTAGCGTAAGTCTGTTATATGTAAATCCATCCGGCTGACATATTTTACTGAAGTACGTAGCGATATACTTTTTTCCAGGGCCAGGTTGCCAGCCATACGCCTAACCCCCAGACACGGAGGACCTGGGTTTTTTTTTGGGGGGGGGGTTTGCTCCCTTAGCCGACAGATCTCAGTTTTAAGGCGCTGAGGACTCGCCTTTCGTCCCATCCTGTTAGCTACAGTCTATTACGACTGCAGTCAGGGAGCACGACGAGAACGTAGGATTAGGACTTGCTGGCAGAGCTGCTAAAGAAGTCGCAGTGGCATTTCTCGAGATTTAGTTAAATAGTCAATAAAAATTATATGGGCATACATAAATTAATATCATGGTCCACCGCTGTGGTCTCGAGGTAGCGTACTGCCTTTTCATGCAGCGGGCCAGTGTTCGATCCCCGGTCGGGACAAGATTTCTGGGTGAGGTTTTTTTCGGGGTACTTCCTCACCTGTAAGATAAATGTCAGGAAACTTTAAAACCTAAACGGTCCCCGAATACCATCTGGTCATCATTATCATATTCGCCTAATTAGATTAAGTTTAGGTTAAGGCATCTCCTGGCGCATCAATACCATCATCAACCACTCTCATATCATCGGGCCCAGCGTAACCCCGCCTTCTAGGCGCCCCAACCTCAGAAGTGGGTTACAAGTACGCCATGCCAGGAGAGAAGACCAGAAATGTCAAAGTGACAACCTGGGACCACTGAAAAAAAGTTAAATCATGAACACTTATTTAATTATAGTGGTAAATAAAAATAAATTATTTCACATAAAAAATGTATTTTAAATAGTTGTGGTGGCTATTTCATTTATTTTTGTCAATTGGCAGTACTGATTGAATCGATTTTCGGTTGTTTTATTGCTACACAGTTTTCTTCTTCGTCACGGTTTAGGCGTATTTACCAGCCTGTTCCGGCTCCAAATTGCAGTTGTTTCCATCTTTTCTTTGGTCTTCCGAAGTATCTTCTTCCTCGTAGTGAATAGTTGTATGCTGTTTTTGATATTCTATTCTCAGTTATCCTTGCTACGTGTTCTTTCCAGTTCGTTCTGTATTTCACTATTGTTGTACTTAATCCCTTTACTTTTAGTTGTCTTATTTCTGCGTTGTGTTTTTGTCTGTTCTTTGATATCCTGCTATTCGTCTGAGGAATTTCAATCTTTGACCCTGCAGGGGGAGGAGACTCTATTTTATACCAACATTTATTTTTGTTTTTTGGTCACCCAGAAGTCTATAATTTAATTCTTCATGAATTTGGCATAATTTCTCACAGTTTGTATTCTGGCAGATTGTTGTGTTGTCACTGTCCATGTTTCGGATCCATAAGCAATAATAGGAACTGACATTGTCTTGTATAATTTCATTATAGAGTCTTTCTTGGCTTCATTTTTCAAAGTTATTTTTAGTGTTCCTGTTATATAACTAAACTTATTTAGTTTGGTATTTACATCTGTTTTCGTTGTGTATGACATTTCGCAACCAAGGAAGTTATATCTTACCACAAGTAATCTTACAAGTAATGATGCAAATGGGCGACTACACCGTTACTGTAAAAACGAAAGAAGAGATGGCAATGATCTAAGCATTGCACAAAGTGCCCTAGTTTGGAACCAGTTGAGGCTCCCTGGCGGTTAATTCCTTAGCGGTTATCAGTTTAAATTTAACCACTTGGGTCAGTTTCACCAACAGAGGTAACTGTATTACGCCAGTTTTGCCCATATGTAACACATATCTTAAACTGGCGTAATACAGTTACCTCTGTTGGTGAAACCGACCCTTAGCCCTCATCGAGTGTTTCAGCCGAAGCCGATATGGAATGAGGGGGGAGGTGAAACGAGGCGTTACCTCTCTAGAGCAGCGCATCGTACACCACACTGCCGGACAAGCAGAGAGTCCGAAAACCGAAAGCGCTACTCTAGGTGTAGCACAGCACTCATTTCATTGATGTGGATCTAACAGGGTTGGATCTGTTAAATATATCACGGCGAACATCACGTTGCTGTTCGTAACTCTAAGTTTATATCAATATAAACATATAGCTATTAATTTCTGTTGGCATATATTTTGGATAAATTACTTTATTCGATATTTTATTTTCAAACAGTTCAATAACCTCAATATTCCGCACAAGCAAGTTCATTGTGAGAACGTTCAGGGATGTTGTTTTGTATCAGCTATTGGATGGATATACAGGGTTATTCACAATAAGTATTACATCCTCCTAGGGGCTGTAGAGGGAACTTAGCAGATAAAGTTTTGAAAAGGAACCCTTGTCCGGAAATTTGCCATTTCGATGTAAAATAGGTTTGAAGATCGGAACACATTGGGCTAATATCGAGTGCCTTGTGTTTCAGAATAAGTATTACAAACTTTTAAGAGTTGTATTACAAGTGTGGTTCCAAGTGACCCTGTTGTTCGTTGCACAAATTGTACCTGCGACGGAAATTTTCATACACACGCCCCACAAGACCTTGTGTGTGCTCAATAATTTCTGTTGCCACCAGAATTCGTGCAAGATCTTCCTCCAATTCGATATGTGTAGTACAACCGCTAGGAATCTGTAGTACTTATTCTCAAACACAAGACACGCGTTATCAGCGCATTGTGTTTCGATCTTCAAACTTATTTTACAACAAAATGGTACGTTTCCGGACATGGGTTCCTTATCAAAATTTTATATACTACAGTGGAGGAAATTGGTATAAAGTCACTTGTTAGAAGTGTGAACACAAGTTTATTTACTCTTTCTTTGGCATTTTTCTATCTTAACTTAGGAAGTAATAGAGTATAAAACACACACAAATAATGTCAAAAGTAATTATCCATTTCTGTCCAAAAAAAGTACATGAAACTGAAACCACTCTCACATAACTTGCTCATTCTAACTTGCTCTTCAGTATGGAGGTCGTGCCAGTAATACTGAAAGTCATCAGGCCCGTCCAGATTAAACTTCTTCTCGTCACTGAATATTACTTTATTCCATTCTGAGGTCCAGGACATGTGTTCTTCAGCAAAAGTCATTCTATCTTTCTTATGTGCATTGTTCAAAGTTGGTTTACTAAGACGTTTTTTTTAATTTTAGGTTCTTGTCTTCTGACAGAATATGTCTGGCTGTTACTGGCAACTTTAAATCAGCCTGGATTTGAGAACAAAACATACTATTACCTTTTGCTTTACGTAAAATGACATGTTTAGTGCGCTCAAACAATTTTCTTGTCCGTCCATACTTCCCGTTTTTTCCAAATTGTGAACCCAGTTTGACAAAATGATCAATTACACATCTTGAAAGTCCAAATTTAGTAGCTATTTGTCGATTGGAAAGGCCCATCTCCTTGAAGGCACTTACACTTGCTTTCTCTTCATTTGATAGAGGCTTTCCACGCGGCATCGTACGTACTACTGACTTGTAACTGATGAACGATGCTCACAGACACGTCTTCTCCATGTAACTGCAGTGTTTTGTTTATATTTATGTCTGTGTAAGAGACAGATGTTGACCTGCCTGTATACCGATTTCCACCCCTAGGACGTTTTCTTAGTTTTTACGTAATATTTACGTATATAATATATACAAAATATGGAGACTTGTATGAAATTATGTCCAAGATAATTATATGTAATCTATGACACACATATGGCATTTGCATAAATATTTCAGGTTGTTTTGCTACTAAAAGTCAATCTGCCTTTATACCAATTTTCTCCACTGTAAGTCTTCTTTACAACCCCTAGAAGTCTGTAATACTTATTGTGAATCACCCTGTATGCAGTACATTTTATATTCATTTATTAAAAATTATTAAAGTGGACATAATACGAAATTGTATCGAATAATTCCGGCGCCAGCTATGCTTGATCTGTAAACATCTCAACTCATCTGTAAAGCCTTATTATAAATCCCTGTAATGTAAATAACTGATTCATCACATAAATTCGCAGTTATAAACGTGCAATTATTAATTTGCAATATTACTTTTAACAATAAAACTAATGGAAGCTGATTCAATCACTACTGCCAATTAACAAAATGAAATGCAAATTATATCATAGCTATTACAAATGTATTTTTTAAAACGTCAGTCTGACTTAGATAAAGTCACGAATTGTAGACAAAAGTGGATTGATCACACGAATGGAATGAGTAAGGGGAGGTATCCACTGCTAGCAAGAAATTATGAAGCAAGAGGAAGGCGTGATGTCGGAAGACCTAGAAAACGTTGGGCTAATGCATTATGAAATCGGAACGGGCAATTGCCTAATCCTTGGAGAGATGATGATGACGATGATTTTTCAACGACAAATAATTTTAGCTAGTATTGTGATAAATTAGTGATGTAATTAATGTTTCAATATTGCCCGTATAATTTGCTAATAGCTACTCTTGGTTCATTACTTGACAAATTACAATTGCGTTTGCCATGGTTTCTCCACATGAAGGTGAAAATGTCAGTTTTTGTAGATGTTATACCCCATTTTATAAGACCCTAAATAGTACGAAATAGAGTTTTTTTTTTGTAAGCTGAAAATGTGCAAGCTCACTTTATAGCAAGGCTGTCCAAATGCGACCCCCCCCCCTTCAGCCCTTCAAGGATTTTCAAATGGTCCGCGAAGTTCAAGTAATGTAACGTGATTTAATGTTGTTTTTCTTTTGACACTTTTAAATTATGATTTTTTAAGAACTGGCATTCCTTTTATGGCACATTTCTTTATTTTATAGCATAATATACGAATCTGTTCAGCAAATTTGTTGACCTATATTTGAAATTAATTCTGCATATAGCGATTCTGCATTATTATAAACATTTTCATCCACAAAACAACCACTAGTAGTGAAAGAAGGTTTATTTATGCCACTTTGCTGTAGATGACTGTTTTAACCAACTCCTGGCGCGACAGGCCTAGAAGGCCCTTAGCCTACCAGCCGACTGCTGGCCTCACATCCACACGTGTCAACCACAGAGATAGATGATCATCAGCCAGTGTAGGGATGGCATGTGGTCAGCATGTCGAGTCCCCAGCCGTTATAGCTGGTTTTCTCAACCTGGAGCCGCTAATTATTGTAGCTACCCAAATGCCTCACGATGCTGGGTGGGCACCGGTCCCATACTGACCGAAATACCATGAGAAAATTTCTTCCCCCATGGAGACTCGAACCAGCGCAAGTCCCGTAGCTCTGCGCCAAGGCTTCCTGCCTTAACCACTCGGCTACGGCGCGGGACAGAGGACTGTTTTACCTATGGAAAATTTTACCCTCGTGGAACCCATGTCCACGATTCTTGACGGTTGTATCATTATGGAGAAAGAACGTTATTCTTTCGACCAAGGTACTTTTTCGTCTGTTTTATAGCCTTCGACCCGCGCCGTAGCCGAGCGGTTAAGGTAGGAAGCCTTGGCGCAGAGCTACGGGACTTACGCTGGTTCCAGTCTCCATGGGGGAAGAAATTTTCTCATGGTATTTCGGCCAGTATGGGACCGGTGCCCACCCAGCATCGTGAGGCAATTGGGTAGCTACAATAAGTAGCGGCTCCAGGTTGAGGAACCAGCTATAACGGCTGGGGGACTCGACATGCTAACCACATGTCACCCCTACACTGGCTGTTGATCATCTACCTCTGTGATTGACACATGTGGATGTGAAGGGCTAGCAGCCGGCTGGTAAAAGGGCAACCGCTGAAAAGTGGAAATACCCTCAATCAATCGGAATCGACCCGACCCTCTGGATTTCTTGTAGGAAACCCAGAGGGAAAACACCCAGTTGGTAGACCAAGAATAAGGTGGGAGAATTACATTAACCATGATTTAAGAGAAATAGATTCGACCAAGGTACTTTTTACTTCTGGTTTATAGTCTTCGACCTGACCCTTTGGTTTTCTTGTAGGAAAATCAGAGGGAAAACGCCCAGTTGGTAGACGAAGAATGAGGTGGGAGAATTACATTAATTTGAGAGAAGTAGATTATACAGGGAATGATTAGAAAATAAAATATTAGCTCAGGATAGGGATGCATGGAGAGCTTATATCAGCGCGTCCATGAACCTACGGGTTCGACAGTGTCAGGAGTTAGTTAGATTCATTGTTCACATCATCCATCCATCGTAGTCTTGATCTTTCAACTATTCTCTTTCCATCTACTTTGGCGTCTAAAGTAATCTTGGGTACTTTTATCAGCAGTTCATCACTCATCCTAGCCATTCCATTCTTCCTATTTTGATATCAGTTATAATATCAACATCCTTATAGGTTTTGCAGCTCTGTATTTGTTTAATTTGGCCAGGAACCATAATTTAATAAACTTAAACTCAGTGAACACGGAATAATATAATAATTATAGAGCATAGAGCACAGAGCAAACACGTTGGTTAATAATTTAATTATGTTAAAATGTTACTTTGTGGGATATAATTTTTTTTCACCTGGTATCCACTTGAGGATTCAAAAAGGAACATGACCAAGATATCTAAGCATATCGACATAAAGTTAAAATCACTTTATACGTAAGAATCAACACTTTTAATATTCATAAGTAATGCGACGAGTGAATTTATCATAAGTAATGCCACGAGTGATTTCCAAATTATCGATAAATTCACGACTCACGAAGTGAGGAGTGAATTTATCTAGAGAATTTGGAAATCAAGAGTGGCATTTGTTAGGACTATTTAACGAATAAAATTAAGCTGTTTACTCACAAATCATTATTTAACTATAGTTATTTTAAAATATTTATATATTTAATGTAAACGGCGATGTTTGAAAACAGATGAGAAACGATAGGTACGCTTCTACTGCTTCTTTTGTTTATCACTGCAACCAGATCATACTATTTATTGCCAAAGGAACGCAATATTGTAAGGAGGAGCTTTCTTTAATATGGTAATCATAACACTGATAAATATTTGGTGAAACACGACTCTGATTGGTTGTAAAACAGAAATCATTGAAACGTGATTGGTCATTGACTCCCATTTGGGACATGAGTTAAATAGTCACATTAAAGCACCGTTGAGGTTATGTAATGAGATATTAAATATAAAATTGGTACCTGGTAAGTCAGTCGTCCTCAATTAAATTATTAAACTTCATTAGATAGTTCCAATATGGAGGCCTTTCAAAAACAATGTTCCATCTTCTGCATTTTTAGTGTATTTTTTTTAAATGCAGAAGATGAAACGTTTTTGGAACTACTTAATGAAGTTTAATAATTTAGTTGAGGACGATTGACTTACCAGGTACCAATTTTATATTTAATATCTTAGTGTAAGAATCTCGGAAAATTCCAGTAAGTCCAGACAAAATAAATGCATGCTTCTGATCATTAAAATAAACTGTGACAGTGAGGTGATCGACAGCAAGACAAAATCATAAATAACTTAGATCTATCGTACAACGTATCAACTCCAAAGGAACGATAACACACAAGGTCAGTAAAGTTGTTGAGACGATAACGAAATGTTATTCCAAACAAGGAAAGCGCAATCAAGTGTTGAGCCTGTCATTTCTAGAATATTCTAAAATATAAACTACAATTCTGGCTTTTTCTACATAATTTCAACACATAAATTTCCACTTCAAAATCCAAAATAATGGCAATGTGTGGAAAAAACATACAACGGGTGAAAATTGAGATTGATGGAAAAATCATAGAATAAGTGTCAGATTTCTCTTACTTAGGAAGTGGATTTGCAGAGTATAAGAGTGACATTGATTCAAAATTACAAAAATATAATAAAATTAATGGGGTAATACAAGACATTTTGGTAAACAGATGAGGACAGACAGAGACAAAACTAAGATTACATAACATCACATCAAAAGCTGCTCTAAAATACGGAAGTGAAATTTGGATTTTAAATAAAAGAAACTCTCATAAACTTAAAGTAAGCCAAATGCGCTTCTTACGATCATCGTTAGGAGTTAATAGACTGGATCACCAAAGGAACACTATTATCAGAGGACAACTTGGAGGAACAAGTTTAAATGAAGATATACAAAGATACCAACAAGAATGGAAAAATCATCTGAGGAGAATGGCAAGAAATAGACTTCCAAAATTGGCATTCCAACATACTCCAACTGGACATAGGGACCAAGGAAGACCAAAACATCGGTGGAAAGATCATGACCATCTTCACTAGGTTTACCGTTCAGGCCACATGGCCTAAAACGAATTTGTTCATGATGATAATGATGATTTCAACACACAGGCCCCTAGAAGCATTTTTATGGTTCACAATGTTCTACTGTTTTCGAGAAAGGTTTATTTAGCACAAAAAGTCCTTTTCATTAATATGTTGCATTTATATTAGATATCTGTCCACCACTGTGGTCTCGAGGTAGTGTGCTGCCTCGTCACGCAGAGGGCCCCCGGTCGGGACAATTAATACGGGTGAGGTTTTTTGGGGGTTTTCCTCACCTTTAAGACAACATTCAGGAAACTTTCAGGCCCAAACGGTTCCCGAACATCATATGACCATCAAAATCATAATTATCATTCATATTCATCTTGGATTAAGGACTCTCATAGTGCACCAATATCATCATCACCTATTATATCATCGGGGCAGCTGTAACCCCGCCTTCCAGGCCCCCCAATCTCGAAAGTGGGTTACAATGACGGCATTGCCAGGAGAGAACATCAGAAATGTCAAAAATGACAACTTTGGGCATTGAATAAAACATATTAGATCTTATTGCGGCACGCCGTAGCATAGTGGTTAAGGCACTGCGCTACAAGTCGGAAGGTCGAGGGTTCGAGTCCGGTGGGGTCAGGATTTTTAAACTAACCCAAACCTTCTGGCGACATTATGGCCCTGCGGTCGACTCAGCTTCTAACGGAAATGACTTCCATACGCTTGTTCTGGGGATAAAGGCGACCGTCACGCAGGGCTGGCAAACCGGCTGACATCAAGTGTCGACAGTCCGGAAAAATTGTGGGGCCTTAACCTCCTACTACCCTAAGGACCTCCTGAGGCCTGTAGTGGGATCACTTTACTTTAGATATCTTATTATAGAAAAAATAAAATATTGGCAGTCTCATACCATTGTGATATACACTGCTCAAAAAAATTAGGGGACATTGTAGAATAGCCTATTAAGACTATGTTTTTTGGAATAGTATTATATGCAATCACTTTCTATTACTCCAAGATAATGTAAATAAGAGTTTGAAGTTGTTACGTAACCTCGGTACCACACCAGAGGGCAGTGTCTGTATTGTTGATGTGAAAGGGTGGTGTGGGGGTGAATGTTTTGTTGCTGTTTTTTAAATCCAGTCCAGTTTTCAGTTAGTGAATGACTTGCCTTAGGGACAGTGATGTCTCGACAATGTGATTTACCTGAACCAATGGCTTGGAGGGCCATAGGAAGGATGGAAGCTGGACAGACACAACAAGAGGTGGCACAAGCCATTGGGGTGTCTCAAAGCGTGATTTCCAGACTTTGGAATCATTTTCAAAGAACATACTGTTCACAGAAGAGCCAGACAAGGTCGACCAAGGGCAACAACAGCAAGGGATGACCGTTACCTCTTGTTAACAGCTCGTCGGAATAGACAGCAGAATGCAACTCAACTGCGAAATACACTTCAAACAGCAACAGGACGCAGGGTGTCAACTCAAACTGTCCCTAATCGACTGCATGGAAGTGGTCTCTATGCCCGTAGGCCCATGGTGTGTACCAGGTTAACTCCACAACACCGTAGAGATCGCAGAAACTGGGCGGAGGAACATCGTGGGTGGAGGCATGCTGAATGGAGATCAGTTCTTTTCTCTGATGAGTCGCGATTCAACGTGGAATGTGATAGTCGGCGTGTATTCATCTGGAGAAAAAAAGGGACACGAAACAATCCAGCTTTTGTACGTGAAAGATCCCCATATGGTGGCGGTGGATTGATGGTGTGGGCAGAAGTCAGTAGTGGTGGACGTACGGACCTCTACGTCATCCAAGGTGGTACTTTGACTGCGGTAAGGTGTAGAGATGAGATTCTCCGACCTTTTGTTGTGCCTTATGCTGGTGCCATAGGTGATTCTATTCTTTTTAATGGACGATAATGCACGACGCCACAGAGCTGGCTTGGTGGACGACATGCTGGAAGCGGAGGGTATCGAGCGTATGCAATGGCCAGCTTCCTCCCCGGACTTAAATCCGATTGAGCATGTGTGGAATGCATTAGGCAGGCGCATTGCAGGCAGACCAGCATCTCCCACAACTGTTCCAGAGCTGCACATTGCTCTTATGGAAGAATGGCCACGTATCCCCCAAGAACTCATTGGTAACCTCATTGCATCAATGCCACACAGGTGTGAGGCAGTGCTGGCCGTTCGAGGAGACCATACACCATACTAAAGAAACATTTTCACCCATGTTAATGTTGCTTTGTTTGTTTGCCATATTCCTAATCAGGATCTCTTTGACATCTGGTGTGGTACAGAGGTTACGTAAAGACTTCAAACTCTTGTTGACATTCTTTTGGAGTAATAGAAAGTGATTGCATCTAATACTGTTCCTAAAAACATAGTCTTAATAGGTTATTCTACAATATCCCCTAATTTTTTTGAGCAGTGTATTAAAAAACTATCTAACTAACTCACTGGCACTAACGAACCCGTAGGTTCATGGCCGCGCGTAAATAAGCTCTCCATACATCCCTATCCTGAGCTAATGTTTTCCCATCACTCCCTGTATAATCTATTTCCCTCAAATCATTGCTAATGTTATTCTCCTACCTCACTCTTGGTCTGCCAACTGCGTGTTTTCTCTCTGGTTTTCCTAAAAGAAACTTCCTTACACGTCTTTCATTCCCAATTGTGCCACATGTCCTGCCCATCGCAATTTACGAGACGTAACTGTTCTTATTATATCTGGCTTCCTATAAAGACCATTTAGTTCACTGTTATGTAGTCTTCTCTCTTTGGTTCAAAAATGTTCGTAAGAACTTTATTCTCAAATAATCGTAATCTCCTTTCCTCCCTTAAAGTAAGAGTCCATGTTTCGCATTCATATAGTATAACAAAATATAACTGGTAGAATAATAGTTTGATATATTTTCAGTTTAACGTTTTTTGAAAGGAGTTGAGATATCAAGAGTCTCTGTAATGCATAATAGCAAGCATTCCAAGAATTAAGCCTATGTTTAAATTCTTTGTCCATCTCATTCCTATTTGTGACTATTGTTCCCAGGTATTTGAATTCAGCCACTATCTCAAAATTTCCCTCATTTATCATTAGCTGTCCATTTCCATTATTTAATGCATTTCTATGTGTGACCACATATTTAGTTTTATTGATATTTACTACTGGTCCCAATTTCTTAGGCACTGCACCAAATCAGACGATGAAAGCTGTTGAGAATTATTATTGTAGACACAACCGTTGACATAATGATTCTTCTTAAAAGTAGTTGTAGTCAGTTCAAATTGGGCAAGTGAAAGTTGAGACAGCGTTCCATTGCATATCAATATTGCCTATTATGTTCACATTTCTTTACCACTAATAATAAAATTATTATTCTTCAGGAATTATTGCATCAGCAATCTGATGTATCTACCAAATTACATATTTGTACTATACAAACTTGCAAAAGTTTTTTTTTTTTTTGCTAAATGAAATGGTTTGTTTAATATAGCAGTTGGTTACATTTCTGACATCTTGCAAGAAGCAAAAGACCAACTCTATTAACAATAAAAATGCAAAGAGATGTTTTCTACAGCTAATGCCAATCAGATATGGGTAGAGGGCTACATGCACTGCATTCTAACAGTTAAAAGGAATAAAATCTAACGCGGATTTCGCATCACAAACAAATGTTTAATATTGACAAATATGCTTGCGCAATTTTTCGATCACGATTAAAGGTTATCTAAGAGTCATTTTCAAAATTAGTTCTTCCGGGATGAATTTACAACACCAATGTTATTACATCAAACAATAGCTATTGAACATGTGACAAAATTGTACACAAGCCAAAATCTGCTAAAGCTATATGATTGTGATGAATACAGTCTGTTCTGAAAAAGTAGAATACTTACTTACTCACTGCCACTATCGAATACGAAGGTTCATGGCCGCGCGGACATAAGCTCTCCATACATCCCTATTCTGTGTCAATGCTTTCCAATCATTCCCTGTATTATCTACTTCCCTCAAATCATAGTTAATGTTATCCTGCCACCTCATTCTAGGTCTACCAACTGGGCGTTTTCCCTCTGGCTTTCCTACAACAAGCTTCCAAGTCTTTCATTCCCCATACGTGCAACATGTCCTGCCCATCGCAGTCTACGAGACTTAACTGTTCTTATTATATCTGGCTTCCTATAAAGACCATGTAGTTCATTGTTATGTAGTCTTCTTCATTCACCTGTCTGTTCATCTCTCTTTGGTCCAAAAAATTTCTTAAGTACTTTATTCTCAAATACTTGTAATCTCCTTTCCTCCCTTAAAGTAAGTGTCCATGTTTCGCACCCATATAATATAACTGGTAGAATAATAGTTTTATATATTTTCAATTTAACGTTTTTTGAAAGGAATTGGGACATCAAAAGTCTCTCCAATGCATAATAGCACGCATTTCCGGAATTGAGTCCATGTTTAATTTATTTGTGCATCTCATTCCTACTTGTGATTATTGTTCCATATATATATGGAATATATTTCAATATTCAGACAGAAAACTAGTACGAAATATAATAAGAAATATTATGCGATTATAAACATGAATTCTAACAATAAAATCTTCTCAATACCTCGTAGTTCTCCCAATGCTGATAACATTGACTTTAGTTATTCCCATAGGAAATAATCAAGGGGAGTAAGGTCACTTCCTGCATCATGACTCCCTGGTCATCGGGATCTTCCTTGCAGAAACTAGAGGATTTACACTGCAGCCACTGATTTCTCCGGCCTTGACGTTATACGACAGTGTTGCCGATGGATATTCAGTGGCAGTGGCCGCTTTATGTATGCGGTTAGCAGACATACAGCTGACAACATCTCAGCAATTTCAAACCTTACTAGCGCGCTATAGCTGCGTCAAGAGCAGTGATTGGTTGTGGCAAACGTTCACTCACACTACAACCATTTTCTTATTGGCAGTAGAGGGCGAGTTCTCCCTTTACCCCTCGCACAATCTAAACTTCAGAGCCGGAGAATCGGCGGCTCTGGTATAGTACATTTAAATAAACAGCAAAGTATATGTAAACTTGTACGCAAGTTAGCTGTAAATCAGCTGGAAAACAGTAATGCTAGACAATGTGATATCAAATTTACTTCCATATATCCTAAGGCTGGCTTCGGTTTAATTGTTGTACGCTCTTACAGAATCACACTGCATATGCAATAGGCCTAATTATCACTATGTTACGTCGTTTTCACTCATGGATAATATTTATTTCCTTTAGGGAGTGAAGCACTACATTTTCCACGATCTAGGGAAAAATGTGGGAATAAAATGATATAGTCCACCGCTGTGGTCTCGAGGTAGCGTGCTGCCTTGTCACGCAGCGGGCGCGGGTTCGATTCCCGGTCAGGACAGGCTCCTAGGCGAGGTTTTTCGGGGTTTTTACTCACCTGTAAGACAAATGTCAGGAAGCTTAGGATCCAACTGTCCCCGAAAATCATCCGGCCATTCATCATCATCCTTATCATTATTATCATCATCCCTCACCAGTGTGGAAAGCAACGGGAAGCTACCACACCTATAATACCCTAGTAAAGCTGCAAGGCATAGCATGAAAATGCTATGATTGCAGTGGAAGACCTGCCCTCGGGCAGAATTACTATGGATGGATGGAACATGATATAAAAAGAAACGAAGTTAAAATTAAAAGAGAAAAACTACATAATTCTCTATCCGTTAAAGAGGCAAACTTTAACTAGTGTATATATATTTTTAACTATACAGTGTCCGATGTTTATTTTTATGTTTAAATGAAAAAAAAAAAAAAAAAAAAAAGTGCCGGGAAGGCTGAATTTATTTTGCGACATTACATGATTATAGCTCGCGTACTGTAAACAAACGTGTCTGTGACGTCATTGTTGAACTTTGGGGAAAGAAGAGATGGATTGATACTCCTAACTGACTTAAAAATATCTACTCAGCAGTTATTACTATAAAATGCATTTCAAATGTTAATGTATACCTTGAAAGTATTCTTAGTTCAGCTAAACTTATATAACTGACTGCAAAATTATCGCGTGTAGCACACTACAGAAACTATCTCAATAATGATACAAACAACAGAGATGTTTTCTTTCAGGTTTATACTTTGAGTTGGAATGTAGAGTGAGATGTAGCTCTTAGACGACAAATAAGTAACGGTCACAAACCGCCAATATTAGTGCACCGAGTATAATATTTATTAAACTTTTATGTAATGATAGTCCACCGCTGTGGTCTCGAGATAGAGTGCTGCCTTGGTCACGCAGCGGGCCCCGGTCGGGACAGTTTTTCTGGGTGAGGTTTTTATCGGGGTTTTTCCTCACCTGTAAGACAAATGTCAGGAAAACTTTAAGGTCCAAACGGTCCCCGAAATCATATGGCCATCATCATCATCCTTATCATGATCATGCTTCATCGGTGTGGAAAGCAACGGGAAGCTACCACACCTACAAGTCCCTAGTAAAGCTGCAAGCATAGCATGAAAATGCAGTGAAGGACCTGCCATGGGGCAAAATTACTATCGATTGATGTAATGATATTAATGTTAAAAGTCAATAAGACTCTCGCGAGATATTTTTACATTTACGCAAATTCGAATTTGAACACTTTTCTAATTTCAATATCCGGAAGTATTTCTCATTGCGATTTCATAATTTTCTTCCATTTCATGACTTTTAATATCAAATTCAATGTCAAATTGTAGATAAAAAGTCTTTGTGTGAATGACTGGGTTTTATCAGTTCCACAAACATTATACTAATAGCAGGCTATTTAACCTTTTGTCTAGCATGGTAACTCTTATAATATAAATTTAGGCTATACAAATATAAACAACAAACAAAACATTAAAGTATGTAAAAATGTATATATATATATATATATATATATATATATATATATATATAAACTCCTGGCGCGACAGGCCTAGAAAGCCCTTAGCCTACCAGCCGGCTGCTGACCTCACATCCACATGTGTCAATCATAGAGGTAGATGATCATCAGCAAGTGTAGGGGTGACATGTGGTCAGCATGTCGAGTCCCCCAGCCGTTATAGCTGGTTTTCTCAACCTGGAGCCGCTACTTATTGTAACTACCCAAATAGCTCACGAGCTGGGTGGGCACCGGTCCCATACTGGCCGAAATACCATGAGAAAATTTCTTCCCCCATGGAGACTCGAACCAGCGCAAGTCCCACCATAGCTCTGCGCCAAGGCTTCCTGCCTTAACCACTCGCTACGGTGCGGGACTATATATATATATATATATATATATATATATATATATATATATATATATATATATATATACACACACACCACACTAGGTTCGTTATTTATTAATGTGTTTTCAAAATTTATCGGCTCATCACAATTTAGGAACAAGATCACACAGCACAGGACATGTCTATACTCTGAATCTTGCACAATATCTATGACTAGAACATGGAACTCACTTCCCAGCCATGTCAGGGACTGTTAATCACTATCATTATTTTAATGCAAATTAACTGATATCTTAAGTTCGACACAATGAAAACACTTACTGCATAACAACTATATTCAGCATTTTGTAAATATTCATCTACGAAGCTTACTTACTTTATTTTATTTTATATTGTTTTAATTTTATTATATTCCATGTTTTGTTAGTATTAGCTAGTATTAGTTCAGATCACCATTGTCTTTTGTTCAGTCTGTATTTTAATAATATTTTTAAATTATAATAGGTATGTAATTTTTGTATAATTTTACTATTTGCCGGTTGAGTGGAAGAGAAGGTATTAAATTCGCCAGCTAAAATAAAGCATTATTATTATTATTATTATTATTTTATTATTATTATTATTATTATTATTATTATTATTATTATTATTATTATTATTATTATTATTATTATTATTATTATCATCATCATCATTGTCGTTGTCGTCGTCATCGTTATTATTATTACTATTATTATTACTACTATTATTATTACTACTATTATTATTACTGCTATTATTATTACTGCTATTATTATTATTATTATTATTATATTATTATTATTATTATTATTACTTCATTCAGAATGCACCGCAATCTGAAAAATCTATTCCGCTATCCCAGTTTTATGGAGATGGGTGGAATGAAAGTCTGCTCTAAGGTGTTATGTAAATTGTAGCTCATCTTCCAAGTCCGACACATCAGGTTGTACTATCATGACCCATACCGCCTTTTGGGGGGGGGGGGTATAGTCCGTGATCGCGAGGGGGTCCACAGCCTTCCTATTAACCCCTTTTGTTCTGTGTATTTCCAACCAACTACTTTTTAGCTAACATGAGACGATATGAAGAGTAATATGAAATGAATTAATGAGAAACGAAATGGCATGAGGCGGGAAGAAGGGATAGGGGGAGGTGTATTGGGTGAAATTCGGGAAACAGGCGAACTTCGATAAAAACCCGGTATGACCTAACACCAACATCCCTCCCTCAAATCACGACCTATGTTGGTTACAACATTAATTTTGCATGCACATGCATTTCAAAAATAGAGCTTAAAATTCTTGATTCTGTCATGAATAGAAATCGAATCGCTGGAATGAGTCACGAAACATTTATAACGATCTGAGGAGACGGAATTTTTATATTATTATTGGCTTTACGTTTGCATTCTCCTCATTGAATGTATTCAACAACACTAAGTCAATAATATTTAAAAATACTTTCAAATAACAATGCATGAAAAGAGATGACTCATTCTGAAGACTATAACCTCCCACATAATGATACCAAAGTTCAAATTAAAAGAAAATGCATCGTAACTTCAAATTAAGCCTTGAAAACCCAAGTCATCAATCTTGGTTTGTTAGTCTGAGACACTGAAAAATCGCTTGAAACTTGTGAAATTAAAATCGTTTATAAAATTAATCAATTTGAAATCAATATTTCTCAGTAATCGATCTAGCCTTACTCTGAAATCAAAGAGAAAAAAAAACTTTTTTTTGTTAGTGAGACGTATAAAAATCGCTTGAAACTTGTGAAATTGAAATTGTTTATAAAATTAATCAATTTGAAACCAATATTTCTCAGTAGTCTTACTCTGAAATCAAAGAGAGAAAAAAAAATACTTTTTTGGAAAATACTAAAGACACCTGGAAAAATACTAGGTTGCATTATTAAACAATTTTAAATGCGTAGATAGACTGACTATTACTGTTGCTTAGTGAGCCACATGATCTTACAGGAAACCTGATATAACAAGAACAGTTAAGTCTCGTTGACAGCGATGGACAAGTCATGTGGCACGAATGAGAAATTAAAGAGAGACATGGAAGCTTCTTGTAAGAAAACCAGAGGGAAAACGCCCAGTTGGCAGACCAAGAATGATATGGGAGAATAATATAAACTATGATTTGAAGGAAATAGATTGTAGGGGATGATTGTAAAACATTACGTCAGGATAGAAATTTTAGGAAAGCTGAACCTACGGGTTCGATAGTGCAAGTGAATTAGTTGGTAAGATATGTTATTACTTCGATAATAACCATAATTGTTTCTTTTATCCACATGCGCATTGTGACTTTTTATACAGTTTGACCCCCCATAGGTCTTAAAAAAGTGTCGCTTGCAGGAAGAGAGTAAATAACTTTAAACCCCACACTGGACATATACACAGTTGCGGCTGTGCTAGTATCTATTTAGCAGGATGCTGCCACAATCGAGGTTTGAAGCCATCAAGGACACTCCCTCAGAATCGAGATAGAGACTTGAAATGCCTTAACTCGCCCGAATTTTATTGACGACCACGACTGCGGTGTTTTGGCGCATAGTCATCTAATAAACTAACTGAAAGTTTCAGTATCTTGTAAATCAGGAGTCAAACAAGGAGACCCCCCACCTCACAGCTACTCTATTTGGCTTAACCATTGATTATACATTTAATAATATGGAATTAAGGGGAATATTACAACAAAATATAAACAATGTATAGCTTATGCAGATGACATACTGATTACAGCAAGAACCAGACAAGCGTTATGTGAAACCTTCACAAAATTGAAAGAGGAATCTAAAATATTTGGTCTAATAATAAATCAAGATAAAACAATACACTTAAAATGTAGTAATCACAACAGAAAATCTGAAAATCTACAAATTGATGATATACAAATTAACACAGTAGAATCATTTAAATACTTAGGTACCAAAGTAAATGGACATAAAACATTAGAAGGGGAAATTAAAGAAAGATTGGTAAATGGGAATAAAACCTATTTTGCAAATAGAACCTTACTTAAAAGCAAATATATAAAAAATTGCAAAAAATAAGGTTATACAAAACACTCATTAGACCAGTAGTTACATAGGCTTGTGAAACTTGGGTCCTAAAAGAAACAATACAACAGAAATTACTAATTTTTGAAAGAAAAATTTTAAGAAGAATATTTGGACCAAATAGAGGGACTGATAACTGTTGGAGAATCAAAACAAATAACGAACTAAACGAATTAATAAAAAATCAGAACATAGTAAAACATGTAAGATCTCTCAGAATTGGTTGGCTTGGACATTTGATAAGAACGGATGATCAGAGACTGGTCAAAAAAACTCTACAAATGGAAACCTATAGGAGGCAGAGTTGTAGGAAGACCGAAGATAAGATGGGAGGATGACACAATGAACGATCTAAAGAAAATGAAAGTGACTAATTTGAATATGGCAAGAGACAGATTGACCTGGAGGAGGATTGTTGAGAAGGCCAAAACTTTCACTTTTCAAGTTGTCGTGCCTTAAGATGATGATGATGAGTCATCTTAATGAAATATATTTTCCTTAACTTTTTATTCCTCTCAGAAATTTCGAAATGAGATTTTCGATCAACTACTTTCATCAGAGAATTTTTAGTCTTATTGGGCATACAGAGTTTTCCACACATTCACAAAGATACTTTTTTTTTTTACTACAGACTACTAGGAAAGAAATGTAGGAAGACCCAGTAAAAGATGGACAGACCAATTATAACATGATATCGGAACAGACCATTAGGTCTAATCCTTGATGCTGCTGCTGATGGTGATCCAACTTTTCAATTACCACTCATAAACCTCTCACCTCATAATAAAGACCCTCCTCACACCCGTGTCCTCATTAAGGGACCTACCCAGTAAAAGTTATGATTGTTTCTGATAGTTTTCAATTTATGGGTTATTGCGAAATGACAGCTTATTTTTATTTCTAAACAATGATTTAGTTGGGGAGGAATGCGGGGAGACAGCGTCTCCTCAAATATATGGGTTGGAAATTTTAAAACTATCTCATTAACTATAACAACATTTCTTGAACCATCAGCACATATCTATTTTTTGTCAAAATATCTTAAAAATGTATCCGGTACAGAGTATTCTAGTAAAATTCATGGTGAGATTCCGTTGAAGTATTAAGTCACAATATTAAAATTTATATTATAGGCCTGGCAACACATGGATATCACCATAAAATGTGCAAAAATACGAAATTCCACCAACCGAGTAACTCGTGTGAATGCAAGGTATATGAACAAAAATGCGAGCGATACCATTACAAACAATGCAGAAGATGGACGGGATTGTTGAACGAATGATAAAAGACAAATCATAAAATAGAATGTCAAAATCTAAAACTTAATGCTCTTTCGAGTGCTACTTATCTACTTATTATCATTACTTACTATTAAAATGTATTAATAAAACTATAAAATAATCACCTTATAGACCCGTCTCCTCAACTTAATATGTTTTAACACTCTGTAGGCCTTTCGGGACTAGTCCCATCATCAGCAGAACGAACACAGGCCTATTTCGTTCTTCTGATGATGGGACTAGTCCCGAAAGGCCTACAGAGTGTTAATACATTTTAAGTTGAGGAAACGGATTTATAAGGTGGCTATTTCATAGTTTTATTCATCTTCTTCTTCTGCACTTCCTGTATTAGGCATTAGTTGCCTGTTGTTTTATTCATAAATTTTAATATCGTGACAGAGTACACGTATACCAGTAGTGTATAGCTTCTTTAGAATGCTCCTGTAAAAGTGAGTCCCCAATGTTTTTTTTTTTCTCAACTAAAGCTATGTCCCTTGAATCATAAATATTTCATAATATTTCCCTCTCCCATCGTTACATTTGTTTAGTCAAAGACCGCAAAGACCGTCCTTTTTTAGCTAATATTAGTCATTGCATTGTAGATCTCTATATAAAAATATTTTTTAAAATATATAATTATATACCTTTTATTCAGTCTCCTCGACCCATCCTCAGCAGAAGGTTGTACGTTACTCTCCAGCTAATATCCAGGTGCTCTTCTTATTTTTGAAGTATCTGGATAGTAACTGGAGAATAATATTCAACCTTCTGCTGAGGATGAAACTGGTCTCGAAACGTCTATGTTTTAATAATTTTAACAGTTGAGAAACTGCATAAAGGTAAATCATTTTATGTTACAATTTTTATATAGGCCTACTCTAACACCTCAACTGAATTTTACCACGAAATGTATTAGCATCGACAGCAGATCTGTAATTTTGACATTTTAAAAATATATCTTATTTTTATTAAATTTGGGTTAAACGAGAAAACTTCTATCTCCTGCTGATAACCCATGCTTGTGTGTATTTACTATCATCATTTCCACGTGTGATTATTTAATTAATCTAAATCGTATTAATAAAATAACACATAATTGTAACAGGCAATAGGTTCAATAACAATTTATATTAATAGTGAGTGGAGAACATATTTTTATCGACTCACCTCATACATTTTCAAATGTCTTTGATACCGACGGTTTCAGACAATATCATGTCCCACTTCAGTCATGGCTTCCACTGATGAAATTCCGTGATTGTTTATTTCTTTAGTGACATCACCTCTTGTACTGCCATCTTTCGTTGGGATTATAAACTTCGTAATTAAATTTTTATCCACCGGAATATCGAAATTCATAGATCGATATTTATTCTTCTGAATGAATATCATTTCCCAAATTGTCAATTTCAACGGTTTATCCAATTGTTTCAAAAGTTTCGCCTCTTTTTCAATTTTATGATGTTCTAGCAAACTATGTGCAGTAATTGCTGATTTTTCAATTTCACAATTTTTAATATTTAATATGAATTTCGATATTCCGGTGGATAAAAATTTAATTACAAAGTTTATAATCCCAACGAAAGATGGCAGCACAAGAGGTGATATCACTACAGAAATCAACAATCACGGAATTTCATCGGTGGAAGCCATGACTGAAGAGGGACATGATATTGTCTGAAACCGTCGTATCAAAAAGAAATTTGAAAATGTATGAGGTGAGTCGATAAAAATATATTCTCCACTCACTATTAATGATATAACCTCATAATGTTTACTTCCCAATATTAATTTAAATATAACAATTTATATAATTTAACATGCACACATTATGCAAAATACTTACAACAGAATATATGCTTACCTTCTTGAAACACAGTATTTGTCCTTGCTAATCTTCACACATGAAAGAACTATTACATATCAATTATTTAAAGGCATTCGAATGTCTTGCAAACATCTGAAGTATCTCTGTAATTTATCTTCCAATTTCATTCATTGAAACGCGTTAAAGAGTATTGGAATGATAACTATTCGATCAAAGTACATAAATGCGTAACTTACATACAAAATAACAAAATTATCTTACAAAGTTAAATGGCTTTAACGTTATCAAAGTAATTTCTGATTATTGTTTTGTAATAGGCACAATTGTTATTTCGTTCGTTTACACAATTGTACCAGAATTAAAGATAATAATGAGTGGATATAACTGTGCATGTTCACATTGCCATTTCCGAATGAGCACTGCTTGCCTTTGGCTGGTTTACTACAAGAGATAAGCGTAAAAGAAGAGAGGTCAAGAGGTTGAAAGTAAACGCTGCTAGAAAATATCGCACACTGAGGAGAATTCTCATTTTATACACAATTTATAAAACGAAATTCATACGCCAGGGTATTAGCCTATTATTGAATCTACAAATATTTTGAAACCCTATTTTGCCACAAAGGCATGTTAGGGTGTTGTAGCTTACTAAAACAATATAGGCTATACTATATATTGTAAAGCAGAATTCTTAACATATGGTTTTGATTGAATGTTTTGAATTTGCATAAAATTGTCTATAAGAGTCTAGGCAAAATATTACATATTGTTATGAATTTCATGAAATGATTATGACAATTTTGGTTCTTAAAATTACTTCGCACCAATACTTTAACCAAAATCGTTAAATTTACTTTTAAATGATGGCGAGGCTTCTTCCTCAATGTGTGATTTTTTAAAAACCAAAATTATTACAAACATTTTATGAAATTCATGACACACATTCACAATAATATGCAATGTAGGTTGAAAACAAACCGAAAAATCATCTATAGCGGAACACACAGTGAATAACAAAGAACATGCCATAAAATGTGAAGAAACACAGGTTTTGTCCAAAACACTACATTACTACACCAGACTTCACAGAGAGGCTATTGAAAATTTACAAACACAAACATTCCTTTAACAAGAAAGAAACCATTAAGATAAATAAAATTTGGATCCCGGTACTAAATAACATCAAAATAAAGCCTATGACTCACGCCAGTGGCAACTAATGAAAAATTAGCTCTAAAGTAACGAACCGTATAGAAAACATCATCACCAAAGACTCACACCAGACTTCACAGAGAGGCTATTAAAATTTACAAACACAAAAATTTCTTTAACAAGAAAGAAACCGTGAAGATAAACAAAATTTGGATCCAGGCACTATATAATACCAAAATAAAGCTTATGACTTACGCCAGTGACAACTAATCAAAAAATAGCTCTAAAGTAACGGACCGTACAGAAAACATCACGAAAGACTCGTCTATTGGCTATAAAATATAAGGACACGATTTCCAAAGGGCAAATGCTTTCAAACCTGTATCTCCTGTATTTCATGTATAACAATTTACTTGTTTATTTTTCAATAAAGAATAGGCCCTGGAGCGTCCGATTTTGGCCGTCAACTTTAAAGCCAGCCCAATCTGCTGAGGTTTTCTGGTGGTTTCCCTACAGCGCTAAGACGAATGTCGGAGCGTCCCCCTTTGCACCACCACATAAATATTAACTAATCCCCCAATTTTTCAAAATTTTCGATCGGGGAAGGGAGTTGTGATTACTAAAGGTGATTTCATTTCGGAACTTGGCTTGAAGGATCTCGACACCATGAAATGGACAACACACCACAACAAACCAAACACTTAACATAATAGGACAATCAACACATTCTCATCAACCATCACGAATAAAAACGCAGCTTACCACTCCGAAGAACAACAAATACCAATTCTACATCTCTGCCATGGCTTCTCCCACTCACCACACACATTATCTTAATATTCTTTTGGTCCAACTTCCAAATTAGCGGGACAAAAAATGCGACAGCCTTGGAACCCGCAGATGGCCCAGACCATCCGAAAGGGATGACTGTAGCCTCCTCAGCACACTGTTGCTGTAGTTGCATTCAGCAATCTCCACGCATATACAAGGGCAAATGCTTTAGCTGGAACCAGTTCTCCTATCCTAGGACTTCCAAGAGAACCGAAATGATTTGGTCACCGCTGGTCATTAATTTGGCTACGCCGCAGGGCATTCCAAACCTCAGTTACTCCCAAGGCATAGCCAGTCTGCAGCCGACAGTTCAAGTTAGGAGTTCATACAGCACGCAGAATCTCCTGAGGATGTCTATCGCAGTAGTAGATGAAACGTGGAGTTTTAAGAAAACCAGACCATGGTCATTTAGCCCGAAAGACAAACCCAACAGGGATCAATATGTAATATGTAATTAGTGACAAAAATCTGAGTTTTATTTCAGTGTGATAAAATAAAATACGTAGAAATTCAATGAATATGTTTTGGAAAAATCGGCGTGGTGATTAGATGCAAAAAATTCCAAAACGAGTTTTTTTTTCTCTTTTAGCTATGAGGTTTATGATAAAAGTTCAGAATTTAAGGTCCGACTGTTTTAGAATTTAGCCTAAGGCCTCCTGAAAACTACCAGGATAAACTCCTTAGGCCAGGCAACTGTCCGATTTTAGACAGTGCTAAATGCGTTCAATGCAATACAACTTCAAATATTAAAAAAAAAAAAAGAGTTCGTGCATAAAAAATATATGAATGTGTCCATTTCATTCAATACTTTAACCTGAATTGAAACTGTTAATCCAATGTACAAAAAGAATCTATATGTCATTAGCAGACAGATCAAATAAAGAAAATAAATATGTTGTCCTTTTTCAATTGATTATGATTCATAAAATGTTTACCAGAATAACATTATTTTTTGTATTTATTTTTATGGCAACGATTAATATCAATCAATCTAGGTCTATAGTTGCGAATTAAATTACAAATAAACTTACTTTTATTAGTTTTATATTTGTTTGCGATATTCCTTTGAAAACATATTTTCAAAAAAGAGAAACATAAATAAACGCAAATAAATATTACGTTACTTTGTGGTTATCAACGATTATTATTAATTTAATTTATACCATTTTATTTGAATAGCGGAAACATTAATGACATTAACTACAATTTTTAAAATAAAGTTTTTTTTCTTTTACTTTTCAACAAACAAAATATTCAGAAGCAAAAAACAGTGATATGAAGGGATATAAAAGTAATATTTTTTTAGATATTCTAATTTATAACTAACTCACTGGCACTATGGAACCCATAGGTTCATGGTCGCGCGGACATAAGCTCTCCGTATATCCATATCCAGAGCTAATGTTTTCCATTCATCCCCTGTATAATCTACTTCCTTCAAATCATAGTTAATGTTATTCTTCAACTTCATTCTTGGTCTACCAACTGGACGTTTTGCCTCTGGTTTTCTACAAGAAGCTTCCATGCACATCTTTCATTCTCTATTCGTGCCACATGTCCTGCCTACTGGAGTCTACGTGACTTACTATGTATCTGGCTTCCTATAAAGACCATGTAGTTCACTGTTATGTAGTCTTTTCCATTCAGCTGTCATTTTAATTTATAGATCTACTAATTTAATTTAATATCATATTCAATGTTTTAATTTATGGATCTATCAATCTTTCTTACGTTAGATATGAGGTTGACTATTTAACTGATGCCCCAAATGGGAGTCAATGACCAATCACGTTTCATGAATTTTGTTTTACAACCAATAACAGTCGTGTTTCACCTCGCTCTTTATCGATTTCTCTTTATCAGCTCCTGATTTTGTGATAAAGAAAGCTTCTTCTTTTTAATATTCTGAACAGCTCAGAGCATTATTTTTCTCCAACAAATACATTGAATATAGCAAATAATTAACAGATTCCTTGATTTTACTGACTTGTTTACTAAAAAACTAAATTAATAACCCATAATGTTGATGATAATATACAGTTTGATATATTTCATTATTTCTCCACTAGGGTGCATTCTGACAATATTACAATCCTATTTGGCAATACATAATATCATCAAGTTGCAGTGAATATACATAACCTCACATATATGATTGCTTTCGAACATCGCCGTTTGCATTAAATGTATAAATATTTTAAAATACCGGTAACTATATTTAAATAATGCCTTTATGACTTTTGAGTAAACAGGTTAATTTTATTCGTTAAATAGTCCTAACAAATGCCACTCTTGATATCTAAATCCTCTAGATAAATCCACTCGTGAATGTATCGATAATTTGGAAATCACTAGTGGTATTGCATATGAAAATAACTCTGTACTTATCACATCTATCACATGCAAAGATTATAAAGATTTCAAAATAAATGACCTTGCGTCCTTCATTAAGATCCAATTTAATGATAGTATTTGCTGTCAAGGTTAAGCCATGACGAACGCGAAAGTAGACATTTCAAATTGAAAATTAAAGACTAAGCAGCGAGAAGGATATGATTTAAATTATGTAAACATCTAAAATAACCGTGCGAGGCGACTTTGTGGTTTATTTGTTGTTTTGTGGGTTTAACATTTGCTAATTTCTGAGGAGACTAATCGACAGGTAAAGAGAAATCCTCTCATGCCTAGGGATTTTGACATGGACATGTATTTCTTATCCTGAGGTTCTTTACCGTGCACTTAGCCTGCTTCTATTGAACGATAAGATTTTATATTTTTTTTAAACAATAATAAATTTAAATTATAATTTATACGCCGACATCAGTGCCAAATAGCATGCTCAAGATGAAACATGTTTTCAAAGGCCTTTTTTGATTTCAATAATTAGCGAACTTTTTTTGTAATAAAAATCAATTCTAATTGATGAAGACGGAAGTATAAAAAGGTACTTACATTATTATTTAAAAAAATTAATACATAACCTCAAATGTGATAACAATGAATAGTAAAAGTATTAAACATTATATAATATTTTGAATTGTAACTTGTAAATTAACTCTCTCACTCACTCACTCACTCACTCACTCTCTCACTCTCTCACACTCTCACTCTCTCTCACACACTCTCACTCTCTCACACACTCTCACTCTCTCACACACTCTCACTCTCTCACACACTCTCACTCTCTCACACACTCTCACTCTCTCACACACTCTCACTCTTACACACTCTCACTCTTACACACTCTCACTCTCACACTCTCTCTCACTCTCTCTCACTCTTTCTCTCTCTCACTCTTTCTCTCTCTCACTCTTTCTCTCTCTCACTCCCTCTCACTCTCTCTCACTCCCTCTCTCTCACTCTCTCTCACACTCTCTCTCACTCTCTCTCACTCTCTCTCACTCTCTCTCTCCCTCTCTCTATCTATCTATCTATCTCTTCCTTATTTATTGTAGGTAATGAACCTTAAAGGGACATGGCCTCTCAGGAGATGATTTATAACTCTGAATCACATATGCCTACATACCTACATACTTATTTGACACAAAAGAGAATTGAGGATCACCCCGGATTAAATGATCAGCTCAAGGTCGAGGCCAATTCCAAAACAACATGAGCATTTAAGACAAGACATGCGTTTATTCATATGATGATAAATAAATACCCTCAACCCGTGTTCAACTCAGGGTCGGGTCGAGGGATGAGACGAGATCATTCATCACAATGAGCCCCTTATATAGAGGTCTGTGAATGACAAGGGTGCCGGCCGACCACGCCTGACGCACCATCACGGGGCAGATGAACGAGATGAAACAAAATGGATGAGACGAGTATGGATAAATGGTGGAATTAAATTGAGGCAGAGCTAAACGAGAGAAAACAACCGAGAAAAACTTGTCCCAGCTTCGATTCGTCCACCACGAAACCCACATGGAGTGACCGAGACGAGGACTCTTGACTCCAGGGGGTGAGAGGTGAGCGTATAACCGCTTGCGATACGGAGAATGATACTAAAAAATTAATATGACCGGCCAGATGGTGTTTCGAGATTATTTTGGCCTGAACATTTCTTGAAAGTTTTTACACGTTACATGGACCATCAGAACTCAGGATGACCGTCATATTACAGCCACGGAGATGAAATTTCTGCGACGAACTGCAGGTTATAGCCTTCTAGACCACCAAAGAAATTCAACAATAGCCAGAGAGTTAAACATCGTACCTATATCTGAATACCTCCAAGAATATAGAAACAATTGGCTAGCCCATATTTCAGCGCATGGATCGTCACAGAATACCAAAACAAATTCTTCACTACATTCCTCGAGGCAGAAGATCTGTGGGTCGACCACTGGGCCTAATACTTGAAAGGCAGATGATGATGAAAAAGAAGAAGAAGTAAAAAAACCGAGAAACATATAATCGTAAGTAATGCCACGAGTGATTTCCAATTTATCTAGAGAATTTGGAAATCAAGAGTGGCATTTGTTAGGACTATTTAACGAATAAAATTAAGCTGTTTACTCACAAATCATTATTTAGCTATAGTTATTTTAAAATATTTATACAGGCCTCTTTGATGTAAACGGCTATGTTTGAAAACAAATGAGAAACGGTTAGTACGCTTCATCTGCTTCTTTTGTTTATCACTGCAACCAGATCATATTATTTATTGCCAAAGGAACGCAATATTGTAAGAATGCTCTCTAGTGGAGAAAAAATGAAACACATGAAACTGTATATTAATTCATTTCTGATGTCGTATAATGTAAATATGACAATTATATTTTTCTGGATTATTACCTAGGAAAAAATACATTTAAGAAGGTGCAAACAGTGGTTTCTCTTTTTGGTGGTATAATCAATTCCTACAAATGATTTTATATTAACTCCTGCAAGCGCTATATGTTGACATCCATGAACTATATATACAATCTGGTAGCCGTATTTCTTACAGAGTCAGTTACTGCAAAAATAATGCTATGCCTATTCAGAGTGTTAAAAAGGAGGTGCTTTCTTTATTATGATAAACTTTAGTTGGTAAATTTTAGGCGAAACATGACTGTGATTGGTTATAAATAAAAAATCATTGAAATGTGATTGGTCATTGACTCCCATTTGGGGCATGAGTTAAATAGTCTTGGTAACTTTTCACCGCCGGAGATCTAACTCGGTCTACTGCGTGTGAAGTAACATCACCACACAGCGGTAAACTCTAAATTAATTCTTTTGTGTAAATTTAAATGTATTATTGTGACTTTTCTAAAACAAAATGACAGCAAAACAATTCAAACTAATTGGTTGACGGTTTAAAAACATATAGAAGGGTGTTAGAATACGATTCATCCGTAAAGCGAAGAGAATGCCGCATATTTGGATCATCACCAAAAACAATGACCAGGCATTGTAAAAATATCTACTAACCCACATTCTCTTTAATTGAATAGGCGTACCGTAAATATTATATATTATGAGTATAATAACACGTTTAATTCTTCTGTCATAATAATGATAAATTATTTAAATGTCTACTAACAAGGGAACTGTCAACCACTGCATGACGAAACCTATCTTGAAATTTCTCCCAGAGAAGCATTGTGACGTTCTAAGGCTGTGTTAAAATAAAATTCCCGTTTTAAAGCGTAAGGCACAGACATCGAAGTCAGAATACAGCAATAGTAGCCCACTGTATGGAGCTGATGTACATCCCTGACTGAGCTAAACAGAGTGAAGTGAGGCGGGACGCGGCGCGAGCTGCGGGTAGTGTGGGTTTTCCAGGTTGTCAATGCAGGAGTTGTATTACTTTCCTATAGTTTAAATAAGAGATTTGGCGCTTGATTTTAATGCCTTGCAGTTAAAAACTGCAGATAATTTTTAGGACACTGCCTTTGTACACCACAACGCTTTTATAGAAGAAATTTCAAGGTACGTTTCGGCATGCAAATGATTGGCAGTTCTCTTGTAAGAAAATTTCCCTGACTATTTAACTCATGTCGCAAATGGTAGTCAATGACCAATCACGTTTCAATGAATTCTGTTTTACACCAATGACAGTCGTGTTTCACCTCGCTCTTTATTGATTTCTCTTTAACAGTTCCTGCTTTTGTGATAAAGAAAGATCCTCCTTTTTTAATATTCTGAACAGGTTAGACCATTATTTTTCTCCAACAAATACATTGAATATAGCAAATAATGAATAGATTCGGTGATTTTACTGAGTTGTTTATTCAAAATATAAATGATTAACCTATAATGTTCATTATAATATTTTGATGTGTTTCATTATTTCTCCACTAGAGTGCATTCTTACAATATTGCGATCCTATTTGGCAATAAATAATATGATCGAGTTGCAGTGAATATACATAACCTCACATTTACAATTTGTTTTCAAACATCGCCGTTTACATTAACTATATAAATATTTTAAAACACCGGTAACTATATTCAAATAATTATTTTTTAGTAAAGAGCTTAATTTTATTCGTTAAATAGTCCTAATAAATGCCACTCTTGATTTTCAAATTCTCTAGATAAATTCACTCCTCACTTCGTGAGTCGTGAATTTATGGATAATTTGGAAATCACTCGTGGCATTACTTATGACAATGAAGTATTCGGCAAGAAATATCATAGTGCAAAAATCTGAAAATTGTATTAAATATTTATGATGTATTTAAATACAGAGGCGTTATAAACAGTAGATATCAGAGTTTCGGTTACTTCTACAGTAACAAAAATAAATAAATGTAAACAAGACACCAAGCAATCTTGTTCACTTAACCTCAAAGACGATTTCCTGTCCAAATCACATTGGGAACTCAACAATTGCGATTTGAACTTTTTTTAGTCAAGTACATATAACTATTTGGATTCAAAATTTACATTCCGCATGTTAATCGTAAATCAAATGCTGGAACAGTAATATGCTGTCTACTAGAATCAAGCTTGTACTTTATAAGGCCGGGCTCAATTTGCATGCTTTATTCGTACGATTTCGGTCGCGCGAACACGTACGAAAACGCAAGAACGATCACGATCACGATCCCGATCTCTCTAATGTATTCGTTCCGTTTTTCCCGGGACAGTCCTGTTTTTTTTTTTTTGGAAAATGTCCCGCTGTCCCGAAAGTTTTCTTGCGGACGCTCAAATGTCCCGCTTTTGGGATGATGTTTTGTCCATAGATTAAAGGAATATCCATCCAAAGTAATTCTGCAGGTCCTTTACTGCAATCATAGCATTTTAATGCTATGCTTGTAGCTTTACTAGGGAATTGTAGGTGTGGTAGCTTCCCGTTGTTTTCCACACTGGTGAAGGATGATGATGATGATAATGATAAGGAGGATGATGGTCATATGATTTCGGGGACCGTTTCGGCCTTAAAGTTTTCCTGACATTTGTCTTACAGGTGAGGAAAAACCCCGATAAAACCGCACCCAGAAAAACTGCCCCGACCGGGGATCGAACCCGGGCCCGCTGTATGACAAGGCAGCACGCTACCTCGGTGGACGCTAAAGGAATGTAATAGATGAAATAATCCCTGGATTTGTCAATGTATTTATGAATAGCGACTTTCGTTTCGTTTTGACTATGTAATTATAAATATATACGTTAGAAAGCGCCAGTTCTATGACCACGATGCACTGTTTGGTCTATAATTTTTTTTTACTCTCATATACTCATGTATTGCTAAGTGGCACATTTTTCAAATTGTCAATCCATGGTGAGTGCGGCCAACGTCGGACATTTGCTGCTGATTCTGGCACTTTGGCCATGGAGAAATACAATTTTAACATGGATGAAAGAGATTTAGTTGTGAATAAATAAATATTTTTAAACGTAATAAACAATAATATAATGTACGGTTAAAAACTATAAAATAGTTACCTTGTAGGTCCGTCTCCTCAACTTAAGTTATTTTTAAACTCTGTAGGCCTTTCGGAACTAGTCCCATCATCAGCAGAATGCATTAGGTCCGTACTTGATGACCCTTGTTGAAGCACTGACTTGGTTGTGAGAATTTTGTACACAGGATTGTGTGGACTGGGTGTGTATTCATTGAGAATCAGGTTGCTGTTGATTTCTCTTAGGATTGCGATTTCCTCCAGTATATTTATCCTCGTTGGAATGTTTTCTCTATGTACTATTGCGAGGATGTTATCGATAGAGAAAACATTCCAACGAGGATAAATATACTGGAGGAAATCGCAATCCTAAGAGAAATCAACAACAACCTGATTCTCAATTAATACACACCCAGTCCACACAATCCTCTGTACAAAATTCTCAAAACTAGGTCAGTGCTTCAACAAGGGTCAACAAGTACGGACCCAATGCATTCTGCTGATGATGGGACTAGTCCCGAAAGGCCTGCAGAGTTTTAAAATAACAAGTTGAGGAGACGGATCTACAAGGAGACGGATCTACAAGATAACTATTTCATAGTTTTTAACCGTACATTATATTACTGTGAACTAATACCTCAACGGAAACTTACCATGAATTTTACTAGTATCGTAATAAACAATGACTTCAGTGTTTTTTTTTATTTGTGAATGGTTGATTCTAATAAATCTGTATTAGCAGCAGTGTCGTGGTAAAAAGAAAATAACTGTTTTTTTATTTTCTTAATGTCCCACCTTTTTTAAAAATGTCCCAGGTTTTTCCCTTAATTTTTTGTACATGCCCCTTTTATATTGAAAATATTATGGACACCCTATTCTAGTACTATGGAAGCTCTCACATTATCATTCGTACGTTTACGCACGTATAGTTCCGACGTCCGAAATCAATCCCATGTATTTATGAATCACAAACGTAACGTAGATCATATTAAGTATTGTTTTTATTTGTTATTGCGAGAGAAATACATTTTGAATGCATCCGTGGTATTAAGAGCACTCGTAGCACTTCTATTCTGTCCTACAGTCATGAATCTGTTTCTTCCTGACTGACAAAAACGTAACCAGTGTGCACACTCAATTCGAACTACCAGTCTCGTACGTTAACGTACAATACAAATTCGTATCCAAAAGTGAACGTGGCCTAAAGCTGTGATCCGCAGTATGACTGTAGAGTCAGGAGTATCCTCGCTGATTGTCACAAAAGGACATTTCAGATAATACAGAATAAATGTCTCAAAATTCTCTTTTCGACCACACTATACATGAGATTTGCAGAGCTCCAAGATCTAGCAAACATTTCATATCTATAATGGTGAGGTTTTTATCGGGGGTTTTCCTCACCTGTAAGACAATGTCAGGAAAACTTTAAATCATATGGCCATCGCAATCATCATCATTCATATTCATCTTAGGTTAAGCTTAGGATTAACGACTCTCCTGGCGTACTACTATCATCATCATCCATCATATCGGTGCCTTCCAGGCGCCCAACCTCAGAAGTGGGTTACAAGTACGGCATGCTAGGAGAGAAACCAGGAATGTCGAAAGACAATCTGGGGCATTTGAAAAAAAAAATAATGGTGTAACTGTCCAATGTTAAATCGTAGCTTTGTTAAGAATTACTAGACTAAGTTAATTTAGTTACGCTTATTTTCCTACAGATGTCATAAATGATATGCGGTCAACATACCGACCCACTGAGCAAAAAGGTGCACATTTCATAATTGTTACAATAACACAAGTCTGCATTTTGAAACTTTTTCTCAGATGATTTACTTAAAATTGGTGTTTTTAAATAATTTGTTTACACTGATTCCAGAAATGATTTCCATATTTGACTATCACGTCAGGTTTTTGCACAAAATAAGAATTTGTATTTTCACGTTTTAGCTACTACAAGCACAAATATATTCAAACTTCATTTCACACAAGATAAATTTTTGTTAAAAATACATGTTAAAATACTGTAGAGAACTGCCCTAATAATTGTGTGACTACCTCCTAACAAAACAGAAATTAAATTGTGTTCCATTAATTTTGAAACCTTCTCTTCTTTGACTTCCTTGAAGTTCCACCATTTTTAGTCTCCCTCATCAACATCCAACAGTAGTATCATACCATGTCCCCTGGTACCTCCTCTCCATCTCTTTAATATCCTGGTGAAAACGTCCACCTTGCTCTTCACTATAATGTCTCAGATTTTCGGGGAAGTAGTTGATATGGAAACATAGAAAGTGAACTTTCACACTCATGTTACAATTCAACTTTTTGAAAATTTCCAACATATTTTCCACAATTGCCTTGTAATTAGAATGTTTGTTATTGCCTGGAAAGTTTTCAGTAATAGATCAGAAAGCGGTCAGGCTTCTTTTCCTCTCCTATTCATTGTTTATTAAAAATATTTATCCTTCATCAGTTTATTTACTTGTGGACCAACAACAATTCCAGCTTTCAATTTTTATTGTGTGATGGACGGAAATGTCTTTCAAAGGTACTTGAAGCAAGGTCCATCCTTTGATAGAGTCCTTACAAACTGTTTCATCAAGCCCATTGATGTGTAGTGGTAGAAGCAGGACTTTTTGAGTGTCTACCAGTGGTTCATGTAGCATGTTTTTAGTTCCAGGCACAACATTTCACCGCTCTGGCCAAACTTACACACCCCAATGTTTTTGCTTTGCCCGGCAGTCCCATTCACGTAGATAGCATGACATTTTTGTAAACCAGCTTGTTGCCCTAATAGTATCCCTATAACATTAAAGTCACCGAAGATTAGCCACCTGTATTCCTCATACTAGATACTTGTTAATAGCAACTTCATGTTCTCGAATGTCTCTTTCATCAGAATTAAATGGGCAATAGGAATGAACCCATACTACACATTCCCATTATGCAGGAACACCCTTTTGAGACTCCTCTTTGATGAGTCTGTAAAAAGTGTCCACTGAGTAGAATCATGCTCAATGCCATAGAAGTATATTAACTCGTTTATGTTATTACAGTAAACCAAGCAATCATTGTGTGAGAATAAAGGAACTAGTTATTTTTCTCTGTGTCCGTATCATGAGTAACGTGTTCCTAGTTCCAGAATATTCTTACTTTTAAGCCGTGAGCCAAGTAGTTCTGCAGATTCCTTTGGCAAATTCAGATCACGAACTAGAACATTAAGACCGATTTAAGAGAACTGTTGTGGAGTAAAGCCTCTTCAGGCTGATATATATCATCAGTATCGTCGTCAGTGATTGCATCAAGTTCACTTTCAACATTATATTCTGTCAGGTTCTCTAAAACAGCTGGAGGAAGAGAAACAGGCAGCTCTTATCCATGTGGAACTGGCTAATGGCTGGAAAGGATGCTTGAATATACAATTTGGTTCTTATTTTTTTAATTACACCCCTGAACATTAAGCAAACAAGAGTAACAGTCATTAAGGTGGTCTTTAGGCTCCCTCCACACCATAGGAATCGCAAACGGCATGCACGTTTTCTTCCCTTTTGCCCACAATCTTAACCTCTCAATACAATAGCGGCAAACTTTGTTCGCCGCCTATGCCTTATCCTGGTCACGAAGTTTCACTTTAAAATAAGCATAGTAAGCTTTTTTCACAAAGTCTGTAATATCCGTTCTTTGATTAAGCATTGTATAATTTCCACAAATATATAAGAAAACGTTAGGTTTTACACTTGCGTGTAGACATTGTCATACTTGCAGTCACGCTAGAGAGATAAAATGAGAACAGCATTGATAATGCAAGTGTCTGAGATGAACAACACTTACAAAGTCACCCAATAACAACCTCAGCAGCAGTTGTGCCAAACTAAAGGCTTAGAGGCTTCAATTGACAAAGATCCCTCCAACAATACTCATTACCGTCAGTCACATATTATTCTCTCACCAATAAATATATATAAGAACAGATTAGGGCCATTGTGAAAAAAAAACTATACGTGATAAAAGAAAACTAAGAACAGTTCTAGAATCAGCATAAAAAAAGTGAACTACAGTCATCTGATATCATTCAGACTAGTGTAATTGATCATAATTTCACAAACATGCTCCATTTTATCACCACGACTTACACAAATCCAATTGTACGCAATATAGAACATGCTACATCAACGTGCTTTTCATAAGTAATGCCACGAGTGATTTTCAATTATCTAGAGAATTTGGAAATCAATAGTGGCATTCGTTAGGACTATCTAACGAATAAAATTAAGATGTTTACTCAAAAACCATTATTTAAATATAGTTATTTTAAAATATTCATATATTAATGTAAACGGCGATGTTTGAAAACAAATGAGAAACGTTTGTTCATTTGTTCATCCACTGCAACCAGATCATGTTATTTTATTGCCAAATAGGATCGCAATAATGTAAGAATGCACCTAGTGGAGAAAAAATGTAACACGTCAAACTGTATATTACAACCAACATTATAGGTTATTAATTAATTTCTGATGTCCTATGATGTAAATATGTCAATTACATTTTTTCTGGAAGCAAAACACCTGGGAAATAATACCTTTAAGAAAGTGCAAACAGTGGTTTCTTTTATTGTTGTATAATCAACTGCTACAATTTTTTCTATTATATCACGCAAGCGGTATCTGGTTACGTTCGTGCACTCTATATATATATACACACAATCTGGGAGCAATCTAGAGTTATAATATATAAATTGATATATTCAACATATGTGTTAGATGGTCGGTCACTGCAAAATAATGCTCTGACCTGTTCAGAATATTAAAAAGGGAGGAGCTTTCTTTAATATGATAAACAGAAGTTGATAAATATCGATGTGAAACAGGACTGTGATTGATTGTAAAACAAAATTAATTGAAACGTGATGGTCATTGACTCCCATTTGGGGCATGAGTTAAATAGTCATATAAACATATTTACCAGCCTCCCTCTTATGATGGACTCAGCTAAATTGAATGAGCGCTGTACCCACAGCTGGAGCAGTGGCTCATTCTATGCTCAGTAGACATGCTAGCAGTACAGTTTCTGATGACCTGTTCTGGGATGGTAAAACCTCATTAGTCATTATCATACCATTACCAGGGAAAGTACTTTGGTTGGCGTTGTAGTGCTATATAATGAGCACAAGTTAACTGAAACCGGAGTATGCATGCGATATGACGGCACAAGACAGCAACGCAGCCTAGTGCGCAGCTGCGGTGCATATGAGAGTGAACAGAATACAGACGCAATGGTTCTGTGTGTGTAGTATACCACATTTCCCAACTAACTAAGGTACTTTCCCTGGTCATTACATCCAACATCCACATCGACTTTCGGCTGAACACAATGCCGCCAAATATCCAAGGATTAAATTACTGAATCCTTACTGGCAGTCGCAAAGTTATCAGCTGACAGGGAGTCTCAACTGGTTCCAGACGTAGCACAGTGGACAATACTTACCATCGTCACCTCTTAGTGCCTATGTACACTCGATAATATGTAGCCATTGTTTACATCTGTAGATTTCGTATCGAATTACTATTATATATTTTTCAATCTCGAACCGAATTATACTACATTTTCGCATACGTATATCTGCTGGGACAGAACTACTATGTAGTCTTACCATGCTCATATTTGGTTCCAGGGTCTTTGAATTTGGACTTGAAAATCTTGAGCATGGCTCCTCTCGGAAGGTATGTAAAACCGTGGAACCGGTGTCTTACATTTCCGGCACACATTTCCGTTAACTTCTAATTATATTTTTTATTATTTTGCCCCATCTTTAGTTTATTTTTATCTTTATTACTATGGATAATTTTTCCACCCTCCTAATTTCAACAGAATTGCTGCTAAAATTATTGATCATCTTACAGGGGCCTCAACATGGGCCGTAAAAGAACTTCAATCTTGAAATAAGTGTCCACGAACAGGAAAAAGGTGGCATGGAAGCTTCCTGTAGGAAAACAGAGAAAAACACCCAGTTGTAGACGAAGAATGAGGTGGGGGAATAACATTAATGATGGAACATGACTTGATGGAAATAGATCATACAGGGAATGACTGGAAAATATTAGATCAGGATAGAAATGTATGGAGAGCTTATGTCCGTGCGATCATAAATCTACGGGATTTATAGTGTCAGCGAGTGAGTTAGTTAATAACTTACATGTTATAGAGCATTGTTAAATAAAATATAACATGATACTTTTAAACAAAGTTCACCAAAGATTTATAAAAAATATGTAATTATTTGACGAAAAAAATCAAATGTTGGTTACATAACGTAAGTTTTGCTCGGGAGTTTCAACCTGCGAATTAAAATGCTTCGTTTAAAATATCATTAATCTAGTGTATGTGCCATACAGCAAGGACAAGGTTGATTTACACAGCTTTTAAGTTATAGTGGACATGTGCCAATTATCTTCCAGCTTCATTACTACACATGGGCTAATTTAACTTACAACTCAGGTAACGCCACAGATTTCTGGTAGAAATAGTTTACTGTTCAGTTAGATCCTCTCTTTCATCATAAAGGTTTTTATATGCGCTTGTTTACTGTCTACCAGATCAATCTGAATCCACACAGTATTACCAGCACCTGAAACCTTTTAGTACGGGTATATTTTTCATATCATAGGGCTCTTCAATGTACATCAAGGATCACCGTTTAATTCTTGGTGCTAGAACTATTCCATCACCTCGTCCAGTATAGAACTTGTGATAGAGTTTTGAGATTCTGAACTCTCTTTAGAATATAAACTAAGGAAAAAAAACAACTAACTCACTGACAGCATCGAATCCATAGGTCAATGCTCACGCGGTCAAAAGCTCTCCATACATCCCTATCCTGAGTTAATGTTCTCCATTGATCCCTGCATAATCCCCTCACTTTCTAAAGACAAACATCCATTCATAGTATTCTGCCCAGGAGCAGGTCTCTCACTGCAAACTCAAGATTCTCCACTCTTTCCTTAACTCAGCTTTCCTTTTTGTATCTGCATACAAACTATTTATTTTAATATTGTCTATCATCTGATGTCTTCTTCTGCCTCTAACTTTCTTTCCATTGACCATTCCTTTTAGGGCATCCGTCAGTAGGCAGTTTCTTCTTAGCCAGTAACCAATCCAATTCCTTTTCCTCAACTTATGAGTTCCAGCATTGTTCTTCCTTCACCCACTCTGTCTAGCACATCCTTGTTTTTAATTTTGTCTGTCCATTTTATACGTTCCATCCTTCTCCATATCCACATCTCAAAAGCTTCCAGTCGCTTTTCCTCATTCCGTCGTAATGTCCAAATCTCTGTACCATACAATGCTACACTCTATACAAAACGCTTCACTAGCCTCTTCCGTAATTCTTTTGCCAAAGGTCCGCACAAAATGCTTCTCTTCTTGATAAAAGCTTCTTTTGCCATTGCTATCCTCTGCTTTACTTCTTGACCGCAGTTCATATTACTACTGATAGTACAACCCAAGTATTTGAAGCTCTCCACGTGCTCAATGGACTGATCTTTAATCCTCATGTTTATCTTCCTTGGTTTCCTTCCTAAAATCATGGCCTTCGTCTTATTTATAGTTATCTTCATTCCATAATCATCACACTTGTCATTTAGCTCCATCAGCATGTTCCTCAATGTCATTACATCTTCTGCTAGCAAAGCCATATCATCAGCAAATCTTATGCACTTAATTCTTCTTCCCCCCCATGTTTACGTCTCCCGTATTCCTGAAGCAGTTCTTCATTATGTCTTCTAGGTAGATGCTGAAAAGAGTAGGTGATAGAAGACATCCTTGCCGTACCCCCCTTTCCAATTTCTTTTCCCTCTGACATTTCTCCTCCTATCTTCACTTTTATTCGCTGTTTCATATAAAGATTGCTTATGAGCCTCCTGTCCTTCCAGTTCACGCCAATTTTCTTCAAGATCAGCATCAATCTTCTAAGTTATTAATAATAGATCAAATGAGAAAAGCTATCACATGTGAGATCGAAACCGGAATAACACTAAAGCAATAGAAGAGCATTCCATAGCGTAGTAATCAAGACAATACGCTACAAGCCGGAAGGTCGAGGGTTCGAGTATCGATGGGGCCAGGAGGTGGCATTATGGCATTGGGTTCGACTCAGCCTCTAACGGAAATGAGTAGCAGACGCTTGTTCTGGGGTGAAGGCGGCCGTCACGCAGGACTGATAACCCGGCTGACATCACGTGCCAACTGTCTAGAAAAAGTGGACCCTTAACCTCTTACTACCCCAAGGGTCTCCTAAGGCCTGTAGTGCGATCACTTTACCTTTACTATTAATAGAAGGGATATTGGGGATACCAGATTAACCCCCACAACGGCAGCGGTCGTGCAATTTCGTACAACATTGGACACGATTTCCTGGGGAAACACAATTTAGGTTTGGCACCAACTCTTATTATGTTCCCTGCAATGCGAAAGAAGAGGCTGACAGACACACCTGCAGAATTGCTCAACATTTGTGTCTACATAACAAACTGATAGATATTGGAAAGCTGGAACAAACATTTGTAATCGCTTGGGCAATTATGGAAATAACGTTCCTGCAATTAGAATAAAGAAATATAATTAATTATTATTATTATTATTATTATTATATTATTATTATCCCTCCATGGTATCTTTACCTTGTCGTGGTGGAGTGGCTTGCGTGCTTAAATGATCCTGAGAGCTATGCCGGCGGTAGCATTGCTGCCGATAGGGTTACCCATGCCGGACTGGTCGAAAGTGATAAGCCAGACGAAAAAAGTACCTTGGGCGAAAGACTGACGATCTTTCACCGTAAAAATACAACAGTCAAGAAATGCGGACATGGGTTCATCTGGGGTAAAATTTTCCGGAGGTCAAATAGTCCCCCATTCGGTTCTCCGGGCGGGGACTACTTCAGGGAACCCATGCCAAAGGCTCAAACACAGGGACATGTTCCTAGGAACATGGAATGTTAGGACTTTATACAATAGCGGGGCACTAGAGATATTAACGCGGGAATTGGATAAATCGCCCTTGGATATAGTCGCTTTACAGGAAGTTAGGTGGCCAGGAGAAGGTAGTCAGGAATCAGGAAGCTTTGCGTTATACTACGGGGGTGCAGAAAGACCTGCATTTGGAACGGGTTTTTTAGTCAGAAGGAGGATCCTATCCGCTATCCGAGATATTAAGTTTGTTAGTGATAGGATATCATACATAATTCTAAAGGGTAAACGACATGATTTTATAATTGTAAATGTACATGCCCCCACAGAAGATAAAGATGACAAGATCAAGGATGAGTTCTATGAAGAATTAGAATGCTTATTTGATAGCCTTTCACGATATCATATGAAAATTGTCTTAGGAGATTTTAATGCAAAAGTGGGGCGGGAAGATATATTCAAACCAACAATAGGCAAATTCAGTCTTCATGAAGATAGTAACGACAATGGCGTTAGATTAGTCACATTTGCCACATCGAAGAATCTCATTGTTAAGAGCACAACATTTCAGCATAAGGATATTCATAAATACACCTGGACGTCCCCAGATGGAGAAACTTGGAACCAGATAGATCATGTATTAGTGGATAAACGCTGGCACAGTAGCATCATTGATGTTAGATCATTAGAGGGACAGACTGCAATTCGGATCACATCTGGTCAGAGTGAAAATCAGACAACGGCTATCGCTTATGAGAGGAACGAACGCTAATGATGATTCTGTAAAATATGAATTAAAAACTTGAAAAATGATGAAATGCGACAAGAATACCAAATCAAAATTGCTAATAGATTTGAAGTACTGGAATCTTCAGATGACAATGTGGCAAACGAAGAAGAAACTGATATAAATAAAGAATGGGAGGCTATAAGAGATACTATTAAATTGTCAGCATCAGAAAGCATTGGTTGTTTAAAAAAGAGGCAAAACAAGAAATGGTTTGATGAGGAATGTGTCGACATTGTAAAGAAAAGAAAGCTAACAAAAATGAAATGGTTACACGAGCCAAATGAGGTAAATTTAGAGCAATTGGGTAGTGTTAGACGGGAAACCACCAAGTTACTAAAGAGTAAAAAGAGGGAATATTTGAGAGAGAAGATTAATGATCTTGAAATGAATGCAAAAAATAGGAACATTAGAGAATTATATCAGGGAATTAGTATAGAGAAGAAAGGGTTTCAGGCTAGAACAAACATAATTCGGAATGAAAATGGGGATATGATTGCAGATTCTAGGAGTATATTAAATAGATGGAAAGGTTACTTTAATCAGCTATTAAATGTACATACAGAACAGGACATTGAGGAGGATAATTTACAGACAGCAGAAATGCTAGTCGCAGAGCCAAGTGCATTAGAGGTTGAAATGGCGATTGAAAAATTGAAGATGTATAAAGCATCAGGTTCAGATGAGATCCCAGCAGAACTGATAAAATCAGGGGGAGAAAAATTGATGGACAAGATACGCTGGTTGCTTAGTAAGATTTGGGAAAAAGAAGCTCTTCCAGATGAATGGAAGGAATCAATTATCATACCAATTTATAAGAAAGGAGATAAAACAGATTGCAACAACTACAGGGGCATCTCATTACTTTCAACTTCGTACAAAATTCTAACAAATATATTAGTAAGCAGACTTACTCCCTATATTGATGACATTCTAGGAGATCATCAATGTGCATTTAGAAGAAACAGGTCTACAACAGATCAGATTTTCAGTTTAAGACAGATTTTAGAGAAGAAATGGGAATATAATGGTACTGTACATCAACTATATGTAGACTTCAAAAAAGCATATGATTCAATTAAGAGGGAGAAGTTATATAGTATCCTGCTGGAGTTCGGAATTCCTAAAAAGTTAGTTAGACTTATACGAATGTGTCTAAATGGCTCAAAGAGTAGGGTGCGTGTAGGCAAACAGTTTTCAGACACTTTTGAAATCCAGAATGGGTTGAAGCAAGGAGATGCACTATCTCCTTTACTATTTAATTTTGTACTAGAGCATGCCATTAAATCTTTAGAGAATGAGGAAGGCTTACAACTCAATGGTATTAATAAGCTGTTAGTTTATGCTGATGATGTAGTACT
>JASPKZ010003648.1:0-16250 GCA_030220185.1 Diploptera punctata | reverse complement strand
AAAGTCAGAGTGTGACTGTGATTAGGCAAAGGCCTTGAAATTGGTATCATGAAATGAAACGTGAAAATTGTGAGGTGAGATATAAAAATGTATCGACTCAAATTATCAATACATCATAGTATTTACTTAAAACCGATATATCCCCATATAAAAATAATAGGGGTTTCTATTTAATATTAAATATAATTATATTGCGGATTTTATTATTAATTTAACACTTTCTATTCAAATAAATTTATCCGTCTATAGAAAGTGTTAAATTAATAATAAAATCGTTCAAAATAGAAGCCCTATGGCTATAAGTAGTGTTAAAAATTCCCAATAAATGTATTCTTAACAAGAAGCCCGCAAGTTGCAAAGATAGAAGCTAGGTGTCAAAGCATTTTGCGCGAGGGAATTACAATTACGTACATAAGAGAAAAATTGCATCTAGATCGTTACCTCGCCTCGGTAGCTCAGTTGGTTAGCGCACTTGGCCGGAAAGCCAAGGGTCCCGGGTTCGAGTCCCGGTCTAGGCGAAATTTTTCTCTTCAAATATAATTATTCCTTCTATGAGGAAAGTGTTTTAAATTAATCATAAAAATCGTCAATAGAAGCCCTACTGGCTATTAAGTAGTGTTAAATTCCCAATAAATGTTCTTACTTAACTAAGAAGCCGCCATTTGCAAAGATAGAAGCTATGATTTCAGCATTTGGGCGAGGGAATTACAATTACGTACATAAGAGAAAATTTGCGGTCTAGATCGTAACTCGCCTCGGTAGCTCAGTGGTTAGAGCACTTGGCCGGGAAAGCCAAGGGTCCTGGGTTCGAGTCCGGTCTAGGCGAAAATTTTTCTTCTTCAAATATAATTTATCCTTCTATGAGAAAGTGTTAAATTAATAATAAAATCGTCAATAGAAGCCCTTACTGGCTATAAAGTAGTGTTAAATTCCCAATAAATGTCTTCTTAACTAAGAAGCCGCCATTTGCAAAGATAGAAGCTATGGTTTCAAGCATTTGGCGCGAGGAATTACAATTACGTACATAAGAGAAAAATTGGCGTCTAGATCGGTACTCGCCTCGGTAGTCAGTTGGTAGAAGCACTTGGCCGGAAAGCCAAGGGTCCGGGTTCGAGTCCCCCGTTCTAGGCGAAAATTTTCTCTTCAAATAATTAATATGTTATTTCTTTAAGAATGGAAAGAAGGTTGATTTAGAGAATTCAAATGTTTTATAAGTATATAAAAAATTCAAACTGGGGCAATATAAACTGTTAATACAGTTGGATGTTTTTCATACTGATTTGGTATGTAAAAATTACCTTAAATATTTGAATTGATATTTTTTTATAAACAAATAAATGGGATTGGACGAATTGGATGGGAGTCAGCCAGTAGTACTCCTTTCTTTTCAGTTGGACCAATCAGAAACTTCCAGATTATAACAGAAATGAAATGGGATTTTTCCCAGAATAACAAGATGGCTACAATACTTGAAAGAAGTTTGATGTGTAAAATAATAAGTCATCGAAAAATAAGATAATTAGTGTTCATTTCTTGATATTAGTTGACAAATGGTGTCAAAGAGTACGGAAAATAATATGTATAAATTTAATTCATATGGAGTATAAATAATCCATAAAGTGAAAATAAAGTGTTAATGAAAAATTGATCGTTGGAAATAGTCATCCATTACATATATGAATTGGTTTTCCGGGATGTGTCCCTTGGTCGCTTCTAGGAGTCTTTCATTGAGGATCTTGTGAACACTTTAAAGGAGGGCGTTTTTAGCGCTACTCCTCTGAATGAATCAGGTGATGCTCTGTCCCCTTTTCCTTATGATAGTATCTTTAGGGTCGCTGTGTTCCAGTCTCTCCGGAATTTCTCCTTTTGGTATGCATTTGTTCATCAAGTCTTTCCATAGTTCCTCTAAGTTGTCGCGCGATTCTTTGAGGTGTTCCATGTAGATGTTGTCTGGGCCTGCAGATTTTTGTTATTCCCCTCCATTTATTGCCTTCTGAGTTCTTGTGATGTTATCGGTTCTGGATCTGTGTGAGTTTCGTTTTGTCCAAGTCATATGCTCGGTCCATGTCCTGCTTATTCAGTAGGTCTGAGAAGTGGCTTCCCATTTTTGTATGTGAATTTCTCCTGTTGTGGGTGAGATTCTCTTTTTTCATGCTATAAAAGATTTGATTTTGCGTCCTCCGCTAGCTTTCTTCCTTGTCTTTCTGTATATTCTTCTCTTTTTCCTTTTTAGTATTCCTTTTGTAGTTCCTTCTCTTTCTCTGCGTACTTGGTTAGGTCTTCCTGTCGTTTGTAGGTTTTTGCTATGTGTAGTGCATGCAATGTTTCTTTCCTTTCCTTGTAGCATTCTTGGTCGAACCATATTTGTGCATATCTTCTTTTTCTTACTTTTTAGCTTTCTCCTCACTTGGGTGGAGATTCTCAGGGCTTCTTCGAGTTTGCCTTCTTCTATTAGATCCCTTGCTTCTCTCGATGTTTTCTTCGTTGAGTTTTATTACTTCTGTTGTATTTGCCTGGTGTATATATTTGGTCCATTCGCTTCTTCCTCGTTTGTGGTATTTTCATATGGAAACTTGTCATGATCGGGATGTGTTTCCGTTATGGGGTGCCGCTGCGGAGTTCCATAGCCCGTTTTGTTTGATTAGTTTTAGATTTTCTCCTTAAAGAATACTAGCAGTACACGGATTTCACAACAAGATATGTACAAACAAGAAATTCCACGAGCCGAACCGAAGAATGCAAGTGTGTGTTGTGTGGACCAGAGATGCGGCAAATACCACATCATAACATGTGCAAAAAGGACAAAACCCATTACAGACTACAGCAAAGACTAAACCACCACTAATGCTCAACCTGAGTGCACATTATTTATTATTTTATTATTACATATATGAAGTATAATCTTCTAAAAGTAAAAATTTCTAATTTAAGCCAGCATCTTTTAAATTATTGATCAGTTACAAGATTATCTAAACAGAAGTGAAAACTTTAATAAAATAACATTTAATTTAACTGTTAACAAAGTGTCGTTATTTGTTTATGTAAGAAATTTTCCCTCATTCCCCTGACAGGAGTCATCAATGCCGTAGCAAGTAACAGTGATCTAAATTATTACAATCATATATCTACAACGTGGGACATCACATCCAAACACCCACCTTTATACTTCACACTGTAATTTTGATTAAATCTATCTAATACTTAAAATATTTTAAAAAATTAGATAAATTTATTTTTAGATTACAAATATGATTCAGAAATTTTTCATCTTACCTCATAATATATGATTCTCTCATACAGACATCTATCAGAGATCATTATCATTCTCAACTAAATTCTGACCCAGAAAAATATGATCCTCTCACTTAGAGAGGGTATCAAATTTGAGGTGTGATATAACATTACCAATTAACAACTGTAAAAATGGGATATAGAGAAAAAGTCATCTGCAAGCCATAGTTATCATTAACTAAAGAGATTTTTTTCTTGGGTTCCAATTTCAATTCAGATGCAAATTTTTCCAACTACCTCATAGTGCCACTCCCACAATTTTTTAAATAAATTTTCATTTGAGTCAAAGTTTTGCTGACAATGGAGGGTAAAGGCTTTTGAAACTGGTATTGTGAAAATATGAATTGAGGTGAGATGAAAAAACATTATCTGACTCAATATATAAAATTGTAAAATTATCTCATAGTGTTACTTCCACAGTAATTTTAATTAAATGTTTCATTAAGTATGTAGATAGGAAATAACACTATGAGGTTCTTTAATATTGTTTATTTTTTATATTTCACTCACCTCATACATGAGTGAAATAATAAAAAATAAACAAATGTTTCATTATTTATGTATTAGAATTAAGACCAACCTCATGGGTTAATGGATAGCATTTCAGACTACAGTTCATAATGACCCGGGTTTGATTCCCGATCAGATCATTTTCTTTCCTTAAAAGAATTATTCTTTGGTCACCCATGATCTGAAATTTAGGTTAAGGACCCTCCTGGTGCTTCATTATCATTTATCACCCATCATATAATCGGGGTAATAATAACTCTGCCTTCCAGGTGTACCAACTTAAGAAATGGATTACAATTCCGCCAATGACAGGGGAGAAAGCCAGAAATGTCATAAAAGACAACCTGGTAGCATTAGCAAAAAAAAAATAGAATTAATAAAGAATCTGCAGTATTATAATAATATACTGGTGAATGGAGGAAACTACATAACAATGAGGTACACAAACCAGATGTACCTAATAATAAATAATGTATCAGGATGTTTTTATTATTAATTTAACATTTCTCAATGAAAGATAAATTAAATTTGAGAGAAAAATTTTCGCCTAGACCGGGACTCGAACCCGGGACCCTTGGCTTTCCGGGCCAAGTGCTCTACCAACTGAGCTACCGAGGCGAGTTACGATCTAGACGCAAATTTTTCTTTATATACGTTGTAATTCCCTATCGCCAAATGCTTTTGAAACCATTGTTTCTATCTTTGCAAATGGCGGCTTCTTAGTTAAGAAGACATTTATTGGAAATTTAACATTACTTAAAAGCCAGTAAGGCCTCTAATGATGTTTTTATTATTAATTTAACATTTCTCAATGAAAGATAAATTAAATTGAAGAGAAAAAAAAATTACAACGTATATAAGAGAAAAATTTGCGTCTAGATCGTAACTCGCCTCGGTAGCTCAGTTGGTAGAGCACTTGGCCCGGAAAGCCAAGGGTCCCCGGGTTCGAGTCCCGGTCTAGGCGAAAATTTTTCTCTTCAAATTTAATTTATCTTTCATTGAGAAATGTTAAATTAATAATAAAAACATCATTAGAGGCCTTACTGGCTTTTAAAGTAATGTTAAATTTCCAATAAATGTCTTCTTAACTAAGAAGCAAAGATAGAAACAATGGTTTCAAAAGCATTTGGCGATAGGGAATTACAACGTATATAAGAGAAAAATTTGCGTCTAGATCGTAACTCGCCTCGGTAGCTCAGTTGTAGAGCACTTGGCCGGAAAGCCAAGGGTCCGGGGTTCGAGTCCCGGTCTAGGCGAAAATTTTTCTCTTCAAATTTAATTTATCTTTCATTGAGAAATGTTAAATTAATAATAAAAACATCATTAGAGGCCTTACTGGCTTTTAAAGTAATGTTAAATTTCCAATAAATGTCTTCTAACTAAGAAGCCGCCATTTGCAAAGATAGAAACAATGGTTTCAAAAGCATTTGGCGATAGGGAATTACAACGTATATAAGAGAAAAATTTGCGTCTAGATCGTAACTCGCCTCGGTAGCTCAGTTGGTAGAGCACTTGGCCCGGAAAGCCAAGGGTCCCGGGTTCGAGTCCCGGTTCTAGGCGAAAATTTTTCTCTTCAAATTTAATGTATCAGGAATTAAGGTAGTAAAATGTGATGTCCCATATTGAAGCCATATAAGGGAGTAAATGTTTGTATTATATTATTTTTAGTCTGAACATCTTACCTCAATATTAATGTGATTTGTTCTTGAACATGTTTCAAAACAATTCTGTTTTATCGTCAGCTTTTCCAGACTCAAATTAAGTTCCTAAAATTAAATATTAAATGTTTGTATGTTGATTATATGGACACACGTTGTTATGATCTAAGGTAGAAGATCTAATTCCTCGTAGTAGGTTCTCTTTGTAGGAAGTCCTGGGTTCGACTTCAACTTTGCCACAGCTTGAGATTCCGGTCAGGGGAACACAGGGAATATGAAAAATAGGTCTTCACTTTAAATCAAAAGTCATTTATTAACTTTGAATAAAATCTGTGAATTTTATTCATGAATATCAGTTCTTTTGACGATAAATGAAACTTGTAGAATGACTTTTATTCCGTCAATTACTTGAATGACCGTTATTGAAAACTATTAAAACCATCATTTTGATGACCACTGTCATATATAAAATAACTCGAAATTACTTATATTTCAAGCTAAAATTAACAGCATATATATTTAAATGCACTCAGAGTCATATGATGCACTATTTATATTATTTTAAATGGAATTAAATGTAATTTCCACAATATCATAGGTGACCGTTTCTATGTAGGTCTTCCCTCCATGAATATTACCAGTAGGCTCTCTAGATTGGGAATATCTCCCACAATTCTTTCTTTCAAATTATAACATTTAAATCTGATTGGTCAAAATAATCAGGCTTATGAGTACTATTGGTTGACTCATATCCAAGTTAGCCAATTCTCTTTTAAAATTAAAATGTCAGTTGATATTTCAAAGATCCAATTCACATTCATAACTGATTCTATAAATTCTTACAACACAACAAATTATTCTCAACAACAAACTATTCTGCTACCATATCATAAAAAAATATGAAATTCTCATATATTCATACTAATAATATATCAGATGATTTCATTGAATATTAAAAAATTAAATATTAAAATTATATATATTCTTCTTCTTCTTCGTCAGGCTCTACGACTTCCAGTGGAATGTCTTGGCCTTCTCAACCAGTTTACGCCACTTCTTCCTATCTTGTGCAGTGGATTTCAAATCAAAAATCCCCATCTCTCTCAAATCTTCAATTACATCATCTTCCCATCGATCCTTGGGTCTTCCCCTTGGTCTTGTTCCTTGTGGCTTCCAATTCAAAATATCATTCGGCAATCTTCCCTTTGGCATTCTTGATGTATGTCCAAACCATTGTAATCTTTTGGATTTGATGAAACTAACTATATTTTCTTTATTATTCTTGAGGTATAATTCGTCATTCCTTCTCAACCTCCAATTTCCATTTTCCTTTACTGGACCTAGCACTCTTCTAAATATTTTCCTCTCAACGTTAATAGTCTTAGTTTATCTGCTTCTTTTAGTACCCAGTTTCAGCTCCATAACATATGATTGGTCTTATTATTTAAATTATATATATTACATAAACAAAACCAAAATAATCCCTATATTTATTATTATGTATGAGTAAAATATCCTGCTTTAGAATAGAAATTTCTCATTCTATGATATGTTTCCAAATATTCATAAAAACTAATTATTGCTATTATAATATTGCAATGGCTCATGTAAGAAGATAGTATTTAAAACTTTTCTCACCTTTAATTCTTGTGCAACTTTATTTCTGTTGACAAATCTAAGAGCTTTCTTGAATGCTTGACCTCTCTGTGTCTATGAAATTTGCTCCAGGATGTTTGTCAGGCCCATTGATTATCAATTCCTTCATTAGTTTCATGTTTGCTTTGTTTACTCTTTCTGGGAATGTTAAATTTTTTTGCTACATGGATTGGAACTCCAACCTATAAAAAATTCATAATTATTGAGAGAAGATTTATATATATTTTTTTTTACCTCACCTCATATCTAGTTTTCTAATTAACCCTCTTGTGTCAGAGATTTAAATCACATCTGCTGATGTGATCAGCTTTGCAAGTAGTTTAAGACAGGTAATGGACAGAAACATCAGAGCCGATCTAATCGGCTCACGGCACCTAAAGGGTTTTAAAATGGTTTCAAAACTAGGTGGTTTCATCTTCAGTAATATCTCGACAGATGTTAAGTCATTCAAGAGAACTGCTTCTTACTACCTCTGTTGGCGGACCAATGAACCTCTGAATTAAATCCAATTTCCCAGGAATTTGAAAATTCATAAGTTTTTTCTTTCTGTTTCTTATGAATTTTGAAATTCCCGGGGAATTTGATTTAATTAATTCGGAGATTCATCGGCCCACCAACAGAGGGAGAAAGAAGCAGTTCTCCTGAATGACATAACATTGGTCGAGATATTACTGAAGATGAAACCACCTAGGGTTTGAAACGGGTATAATTAAAAGACATATTAGGTGATGTGAACAGAATTTATTTCAACTTTAAATTATACCTCATAGTGATATTTCCTATAATAATTCAAATCTTAGGATATTACATTTTTCGGCTGGTTGGGAGATAACAAGCTTTTTTATCTACCCATTTTAAGAGTACCTAATTGGCAAGAAATATTAATAAAACACTATATTAAATGTATTTACCTAAGAGATGTAATTATCACTTCATTATTTTACTCGTAAATATGAAAATAAGTGGGGCTATTTCCTGTCATGACCACAAAGGTTAAAACAGTTCTTACTTCTATCAGCGATAAATCATCGATTATCAAACTTTTAACCAGTGATATACTACCGATGACCAGCGATAAACCACAAATGACCACAATGTGTAAACCACAAATGAGCACATTGTGTACATTAGCAATATCTGTGGTTTCAACACATTATGTCCAAATTTATCTTTTACTTATTTAACTGCGTAAAATAATAAAAAAGGACTTCCCTGGAATTCACCTAGGTTAGAGTAATTGATTATGTTACAGTCAATTGATTTAGGTTTGGTTAGCTTTTAGGTTCCTTGCATTTTAAATGTGATTTCATACGTAAAATAAATTACATCTTCATATCAGTTTTCTTTGAAAAATTCAACATGTCTGACGGTTAGAACGTAAAATCATATTTCCACTAGTTCATTTCATTTTAAGTTTACATATTTTGATGATGGTTACTTTCTCTCATATAAATGGTATCATTAACACATTGTAATACTTTAAATTGCATCAAAAAAATGGCATAAGTCGCGTAAGTAAAAAGCTGGTCTTGTACAACCCCACCCATTTTTTCATTGCGATGTTCTAGTGGCGTGAATAATCAGATAGCAAAATCAGACCAATTTTATACTTTCATAATACTTATTCATAGAATATAAAAAACTATAAGAATAAAAACAAGGGTTTAATATTGGTCTGCCATGGTTACATATATTAATTTTTATTATTTATTTACCTGTTCAATTTGTAGATTAGGATCAGGTGAGATGACAGTTCGACTTGAAAAGTCTACTCTTTTACCAGACAAATTTCCTCGAAATCGGCCTTGTTTTCCTTTCAGTCTTTGTACCAATCCACGGTTTGATTTCTTTGGCTATAAAAAAGTATATATACACAATTAAATTAAAATTAAGAAGCTAAAGCTATTACTATGATTGATATAAAGTAAATTAATAAACACAACTAAAATTTTTTAAATTGAACAATAATAAAGAAACTTGAAATGTTTTTTTGACTGCCACAATTTATAATCTTACCTGCATATTAAGAGGTATCCTGAAGTTTCACTGTTAACATATAAAGCACAATGGAGTTGTAAAAAATCCCAGTCTTCACTTATCATCTGTACCTTGGCTCCAGATTGTCTGTGCTTCATTATCACATCATTGATGAAAACAATTTCTGTGAGCTTCATTGTCAAATCATCTTCATTTCTACAAAAATGAACAATTTATTTAAAAAATTAGAATATACTAATAAATTACAATAGGAAGTAACATTCTTAATAAATAAGGTGAATCTGGTCATCTTATCTCATAAATACTTGATACATTCTGGACAATCTGATGATGGTATCAACAATATATCGAAACATGTCAAATAAAACATCAAGTATTTATGAGGTAAGATGACTAGATTCACCTTATTTATTAAAAAGATACCAATTATGTAACAGATCAAATCTGCAGGCATACAAAAATAAAGTAGTAGTAGTAGTCTAATTTCCATTAGCTTGGATGTGTTCCATTTGCTTTCTTGCTTCCCAATAGAGTCCTGCCAGAGTTCTTGTAGGTGACATCTTCAGAGCCTCACAGCTAGCAAGATGATCTTTGTTCATGGTAGTGTTATTGTCTTAGCACAGGATACAATTTGGAGAGTTGAAGATTCCAATTTTATGGAGGTGTGCTGCCAGGTAGTCATGGCCTGTTTAACAGTCTGAATGTTGCTACTGCTTCATGTCCTTGGTTGTTCAGGTATTAAGTTTTTTATTCTGTGAGATAGCTGCCCATGGTTTCTTATTACTTTGAGATATGAAGTGCCTCCATCAGTTCTTTCTGGCATACAAAAATAATATATTACAGAATCAATCAGAAGCCCAAAACCAAATATGCAGTATCCTTCCCAACAATTGTCTTTGTCAATAATACAAATAAAATATGTGTCATAAAATTACAGGAGTGCTTCATTGGCCAGAAAACCTTTTAACAAGAATTATTACTATTAGTTTTTCAGCATCTTATCGAAAGAAAGGTTGAATTATTAAAATAAATACGAACACACAAAGAATGCACTTTTTTGGAAAAAAATCTACATTAAAAAAAATAGAAAGGAGAAATTAATATTGAACTTTAAAATTCCTGGTGAAAATGATTTGATTTCGAGGTTATTCAGTCTACCAACAGAGGGAGCAGGATGTGGCTCTTCAAGACGACAAAACAACAGTTGTGAAAATACTTTGGATAGAACTGAAGAAAAAAAGTTTCGAAACTAGTCTAAGAAGAAGAAGAAGAGAGATTATGACGTGAAGTGATAAAACTTTACTTAAATAATTATTACTATATTGTTTATTTTTTATTATTTCACTCACCTCATACTTCATAATTCATAGCAGACCCAGGGTTCTTCACAGCATTGAGAATGTCACAAATGATGTTGAAGAAACCCTGGGTCTGCTATGAATTATGAGATGAGTGAAATAATAAAAATAAACAATATAAAACAAATCTCATAGTGTTATTTCCTATCTACATAACTTCTCACAATTTATAAATAAATACCAGTTACATTGAAAAACCTCATGTGCAATGAATAAATCATAATACATTTCGAAAAGTCATGCTCCAATATCGTCCTCAAGAAGAGAGATCTTGGGACATTCTAGAAAAAAGATGGATCAAGAATGCTTCACTGAAAACCGTAAGAGGCTTTGGGCCTTAATTTGTTTGGAAAAATAATGATGAGATGATGAAAAATATATAATATCTAGCACATCTATATAAGTTATATGGGGAGAATCTTAAAATTATAATTACAATTTTAATAGATTAAATAAGTATTGTTTTATTCTTACACATGCACAATGCAGAATACATTGGCATTTCAATTGTTTCAAAATGGCCACTTTCTGTAGAATGTCTTAAAACATTGGAAAGGAAAAGAAATTGATAAACAGAGTGAAACAAATTATCTTGAATGTTTTCAAACCAGTTTAGTTAAAAATATCCTACATTAGCCATTGAGTATGTGGTGGAAATACAGCAGAATTCACAGGTGAGTCAGCTCATAATGAAATTGCAAATAAACTATATCTATCAACATCATAGAAGAAGTGTAAACGTCTGTTTAGGTAGACCCATATATAATTTTTTTGTCATAAATAAATAAAAAATGGAGGAATTTATTAATTATTGGTACTATCTTACACTTATATTCAGACTTATTTCTCCTAAAATACGATGTTGCCCATGAAAAATATTTCTATCGATGACAATACACAATTCAGTCATATGGCAGGTAAAAGTAGCCCCATGGTTCTCCCACTAGATGGAGTAATACCTTATGCAAGTTTGTTTACAGTACAACTGGAACTAGCTCGGAATTGGTATAGAGAAAAAAAAATATCCTCCAGATCAAAACAGAAAAAATCTCTGAGAAATCTCAAGCATGAAATTAAATGTAAACAAAAATTAAACTCAGACCTACGTAGGAAAAGTACAATATTACTCCTAGAATTCAACATTGACTTTGTAAACTTTGTTCAGAGTAATTCATTGTATCATACAAAATACTTACGTTCCAGATTTTAAATCTGACACAACAGATGGTCGTATACAGAGTGGTGGTACTGGAAGTCTAGTAAGAATTAAATCTTTTGGTCGTCCACAGGTTGGATTCATAAGGAGCAAAGGCACATCCTCTTCAGGAATTCTTTCCAACAGATTAAGACCTTCTAAAGGATTAAATACATGAACTAATCCACTTGAAACAGCTGACTCCAACTCTCTGTTTGTATTGAATAACATCATTATATGCAGCTGTAAATACAAATTTTTAATTTAATTTGTTTTGTATGAAAAATAATACCACCTATATAAGCATACATTAAAAATAATTTTGTTTATTAAACGATTTTGACAAACACAAAACTCCATGGCACAACAGGCCTAGAAGGCCGTTGGCCTACCAGCCTAAACTTCTACATGTATTTATCACAGAGGTAGATGATCATCCAGTCAGTGGTACGGGTGACATGTGGGCATCTTGTTCGGCTCCCTAAACCATTATATCTGGTTTTCTCAACCTGGAGCCACTACTTATTATAGCTATCCACATTCCTCAAAGAGCTGGGTGGGCACCGGTCCAATACTGGCCAAAATTCCATGAGAAAATTTCTCCCCCATGGAGACTTGAACCAGCACAAGACCGCTTTGCATCTTGCCTTAACCATTCGGTTAGGGCACAGGACAAGTTAAATTAATTTCTTGTATTTTATAATGGAATTTTCAATTTTTTTATTTTAATTTTGTCACATTGAAGGGCAAATTAATGTTGGTTGGTTGGTTGGTATCTAATGTCGAGCACTTGATAATGAAATCATTTGCTCTCTTGCACTCCAATATTTAGCAGATAGGCTAGTCTCTTCTACAAAAGCTGGACAACGGAGGAGATGGTTTCTTTCCATATCTTCATTTAAATTGCGAAAAGGGCATTTAGGTGAATCTGTTATGCCAATTCTGTGTAGGTGTTTATTCAGGCAGTCATGTCCCGTTAGCAGTCTGAATGTTGCTACTGCAGATTTTCTTTGTAATGTAGTAATGTCATAAGCTTGTAGATTTTCCCATTCCTTTCCAGATGTTTTGATGGTGTATTCTTCTCTAAGTTTATTGATATATTTATTTGAGATAATTCTTTTGATAGAGTGAAAGGAAACTGGAGTAGAAGTTGGGTTTGAAACAATTTTGCTACCCTTCTTGGCCAGAAAATCGGCTATTTCATTGCCTGTCACTCCACAATGGGCCGGAATCCATTGAAGTACAACTTCTTTATGTAGACGGGATAACTGTTTTATCATTTTGTGACATTCAATAATTTTGATGCTTTTGGGTGTTGTGTCTCGTGTTATAACGAGAATGGCTGCTTTGGAGTCACATAGAATTACAACTTTTGTAAATGTTTGGATGTGATATAAAAGATTTTGTAAACTTAATATATGGGGGAGTTTCAGATTTCTTGATGTCTTCTGTTAAATGAAGGTTATATTCAATTTCCAAAAATTCTAGAGGGTTGTTTCTCATCTGCATATTTTCTTTTGAATGTGGAAGTTGCAATTTCTGTTTGATTTCTTGTACTATGCTTAAGAAGCTTCGCTGAGATTTTAAACATACTTGTTTTTTTTCTTTGGTCCAGTTATTATGGGGTAGCCTTAAAAATTTTTCATACTGTGTGATTGCTGTCTTCTCAATTTCAAATGCTATGTTTGGGTTATTTGTTAAGATTTGCATGGCAGTGATTGGTGTTGTTTTTAACGGCTCCTGTTATCAGATGGAGGATTTGGTTCTGCAATTTATTAAGTTTTTCCACTTTTGTAGTTACTAGGATTTCTTCACAATAATGAAGTATAGGTTTTATGTACATTTGGTAGAAGGTGTTTAGTGTTTGTGTGTTGCAACCCCACTTTTCCCCTGCTAATCGTTTTAATAACGGTAATCTTGTTTCTAACTTTGTACATATATTCTCTATGTGTTTCTTCCATGTTAATTTTGTGTCCAGAGTTATTCCTAAATATTTTGTTTCATGTGTTTGAGTTAATAATTCACCCTCCAATTTCAGAGTGATGGGTAGTGGTTTCTTTCTTAATGTAAATAGTTGATAACTTGTCTTCTGTATATTTATCTTCATTAAGTTCTGGGATGTCCAATTCTCTAACTGTATTAGTGATTGTTGGGCTATGGTTATTAATTGTTGACTTTGGTTTTTCGGCTTGGAGACCCATATTACAACATCATCAGCAAAAAGTTGGGTTTTTGTTTGGAGCTTTTCTATATGCTTAGGTAGATCATTAATGTAGATATTGAAGAGAGTGGTACTGAGTACAGAACCTTGTGGTAAACCTCGATGTGTTTGTTGGTATTTAGAAAGGTGATTATTATACTTTGTAGCGATGAACCGTTGGATGAGAAAATTGCTGATCCAGAGTAGCATATTCCCTTGAATGCCTAAAGTCTGCATTTTTTCTAATAATTTATATCTCCAAATAGAGTCATATGCTCCTTGGAAATCAATAAACATTGCCAGAGTGTCTTCTTTTCTGTTGAAACTGTCTTTAATATCTTGACTTAGGTGTACAATTTGTTGATTGTAATTCTCTAAATCCAGCTTGATTGGGTGAAAGTAAATTATTGGTTTCTAAATACCAATTTTAATCGATTTGAAATCATTATTAATGTTTGAAAAGAAAAATTTGTGTCAAAACTGAGATTAGAGCTGAAGGTATCTAAATTCTATGTACCAGCACTCTAAACCATTGAGCTACTTATATATCTCAAATTAAACAGAAATGTTTCTTCCTCTTATATAATCCCATGCACTCGAAGCCATGAACCTTCGCTCTACACATCTTCTAGCTGCTTCTTATTTAAGAGATATGTTAATGAGATTTTAACATTACTTTTATAACTTAGTAAAGCTTATATTCTCAATGTTTTTATTTTAAATTTGTCACTTACATTGAAGGATAAATTAATATTCAAAGAAAAAATATGTATGCACTAGTATGTAGACAGTCCCAAGGGACTGGCTAACCCGGGGACTAACGTAAGCTCTGCAGTCGCAGGAGGTCCTTGCCCAAAATGAGATGTTTATGGGCTAATTCTAATTCTAATGTAGACAGTGTGAGAAGAAGTATGAGTGAACTGGGACTTACAGATGAGGATGTTCAAGATCGCCACAACAAGGAGAAGGCAAATTTCTTGAGGATGACGGAAAACCACTGTATTGTGGATAAATATATATTAACTGCTGTAACTGATAAGCCCAAACTTACCTAGAGTCTCTGTTACAATGGGATCAGTGCTCTTTTTTGAACGTAGTTTTTCGTGAACAATTTTGAGAAGACCACCTTTTTTGACTACACCATTTAGTTCACGGCAGTTGAGGACAAATAGTTATTTTTTTTAGATTTATCTAAAATTTGCTTGCGAAGAGCCTTCCTTGACAAATAGGGTAATGCTGGATTCATCACTTTGATTCTATATGGCTTCTTGTCTTTATCAGGTAAGATGGACTCCTGGAACATGACTGTAAGAAATATTAAAACAACATGATAAAGTGAGGAAAATAGTTTTCACTCTCATGGCCTGAATATTGTAAAGACTATGAGTAAATGTACCTTCCAACTTAGCAAAAATTCTAAAAACAAGCTAATGAGATCACAAATTATAGAAGAATGGATTGCAGAGCAAAATGAATAAATCATTCTCAACTATAATTACAAATTCTGTGCCAGATTCACCAAGATATGAAGCTATGACTTTGTTACTCCTAAGAACTGTAATGATTACATAGCTGCCCATTTAAATAACATATACAGGGTGTAACAAAACTCATGGCAAAACTTCAGGAATAAATTTCTCATATGGAGAGAAAAAAAAAGTATAGTACAAACAAGGGTCCAGAAATGTATAATTACAGAGTTATGGGTGATAAATAATAATGAAGTGCCAGGAGAGTTCTTAACCTAAACTAACCTAAATTCCAGACCATGAGGCAACCCAGGAATAATTCCTTTCAAGGAAAAAATTCCTATGATTTGACCAGGAATCCAACTCGGGACCTTATGAACTGTAGTCAGAAATGCTGATCACTAGCTATGAGGCTCGTCTGAAAAAACAAATTGTTCATGATAATTAAAGATCAGATAAAACTAAAAATTGTTTTTAATTATTATTTTTTTCTAATGTAGACCATCCTTTTTATCAGCTGCGGTGGCCTAGTGGTTATGTTCCTTGCCTCTAGTCGCGAATTCAAACATGACAGGAGTTGATGGATTTTTATGGATGGAAAAATCCAAGAAACAAGTTCTCTGGTAGGGACTTTAAGCTATGGTTCCAGAGTCTGAAGATTTTCAGACTTAAGCCTGAATAAAGTGGTCTCTAAGAAAAATTTACCAATCTTTGTATCTTAGTATACCTTAGTTTGCCTACTAGATGTATCATAAGTTGGTATGTTGCCCACATATAATTCATGACATCTTTGGTAAAATTAGTGTAAATTATTATTTTATTTTAGGAAGTTATATTTTGAGGTTATTTTAATTATATTATTTTTGGTCTGACACTTACCTCAATATTAAGTTTTGATTTGTTCTGGACATGTTT
>JASPKZ010003647.1:0-14790 GCA_030220185.1 Diploptera punctata | reverse complement strand
ACCACCCTATAGTATAGTATTTTTGCACTTTTTGAAATTTCGAAAATTTTGACGTTTTTTGGAAAACCTCCATGGCTATAACCTTGAAAAACACTAATTTGAAATTTTGGATTTAGACCGGATTTTTTGCATTATAAATCCCGGACACACCCTCTAGATAGTATTTTTGCAGTTTTTGAAATTTCGAAAATTTTGACATTTTTTGAAAAACCACCAAGACTAACTATAGCCTTGGAAGACACTATTTTGAAATTTTGGATTTAGTCCGGATTTTTTGCATTATAAATCCCGGACACATCCTCTAGATAGTATTTTTGCAGTTTTTGAAATTTCGAACAATTTTGACCATTTCTTGAAAAACACCAAGGCTATAGCCTTGGGGAAAACACTATTTTGAAATTTTGGGATTTTAGGACCGGATTTTTGCCTTATAAATCCCGGACACACCCTCTAGAGTGTTATTTTGCAGTTTTTGAAATTTCCAAAATTTTGATATATTTTGGAAAACCACCAAGACTGTAGCCATGGAAAACACTATTTTGAAATTTTGGATTTAGACCGGATTTTTTGCATTATAAATCCCGGACAACACCCTACGATAGTATTTATGCACTTTTTAAATTTCGAAAATTTTGACATTTTTTGGAAAACCACCAAGGCTATAGCATTGGAAAACACTATTTTGAAATTTTGGATTTAGAACGGATTTTTTGCATTATAAATCCCGGACACACCCTGTAGATAGTTATTTTACAGTTTTTTAAATTTCGAAAATTTTGACATTTTTTGGAAAACCACCAAAACTTAAGCCTTGGAAAAAACTACTTTGAAATTTTGGATTTAGACCGGATTTTTTGCATTATAAATCCCGGACACACCCACTAGATAGTATTTTTGCAGTTTTTGAAATTTCGAAAATTTTGACATTTTTTGGAAAACCACCAAGACTATAGCCTAGGAAAACACTATTATGAAATTTTGGATTTAGACCGGATTTTTTGCATTATAAATCCCGGACACACCCTCTAGATAGTATTTTTGCAGTTTCTGAAATTTCGAAAATTTTGACATTTTTTGAAAAACCACCAAGGCTATAGCCTTGGAAAACACTATTTTGAAATTTTGGATTTAGACCGGATTTTTTGCAATATAAATCCCGGACACACTCTCTAGATATCATTTTTGGCAGTTTTTTCAAAATTTCGAAAATTTTTACATTTTTTGGAAAACCACCAAGACTATAGACTTGGAAAACACTATTTTGAAATTTTGGATTTACACCGGATTTTTTGCATTATAAATCCCGCACACACCCTATAGATAGTATTTTTGCACTTTTTGAAATTTCGAAAATTTTGACGTTTTTTGGAAAATCTCCAGGGCTATAACTTGTAAGAAACAGTCCAGATGACATTTAGAAAAGGGGGAAAATCAACATCAAAAGACAACATAACACTACTCAATCAACCACTACAAAAAGTGGGAAAATACAAATATTTAGGATTCACTCTACAGACAACAGCAACGTCCTTCGGAATACACATCCAAGAAAGAGCAGCGGCAGCCATCCGAACATCATACAATACCCGAATCTGGCCAACTTATCGACAGGTACAGCAATGCAGTTATTCAAAACGACAGTGGCACCAGTTATTACATATGGAATAGAGATAATTTGGGAAAAACTTAAGATCGGAGATCTGATAAGAATCGAAAAAGTGAAAGCAATGTTCATGAAACGGATCCTGAGAATAGGAAAAACAGCGCCATCTCGTTTTGCTTATGAACTCATGAGAGAGACCTACTTCATAGAGGACATAAGAACCCAATTCTATCTACAATCCACAGAACCATACCAGAAATTCATAAGCATCAGAAATAGGAAGAAGAAGGAAATAGACATAGATTTCTACACCACAACTGCCATGCTGGACGACAGATGGACCAGAGAGTGCAACCCCCAGAGACACGTCACAACACGACTCGCAGTACACGGATTTCACAACAAGATATGTACAAACAAGAAATTCCACGAGCCGACCGAAGAATGCAAGTGTGTGTTGTGTGGACAGAGATGCGGCAAATACCACATCATAACATGTGCGAAAAGGACAAAACCCATTACAGACTACAGCAAAGACTAAACCACCACTAATGCTCAACCTGAGTGCACATTTATTATTATTATTATTATATTATTATTATTATTATAACCTTGGAAAACTCAATTTTGAAATTTTGGATTTAGACCGGATTTTTTGCATTATAAATCCCGGACACAGTCCTAGATAGTATTTTTGCAGTTTTTGAATTTTCGAAAATTTTGACATTTTTTGGGAAAACAGTAAGACTATAACCTTGGAAAACTCAATTTTGAAATTTTGGATTTAGACCGGATTTTTTGCATTATAAATCCCGGACACAGTCCTCTAGATAGTATTTTGCAGTTTTTGAATTTTCGAAAATTTTGACATTTTTTGGAAAACCACAAGACTATAGACCTTGGAAAACTCAATTTTGAAATTTTGGATTTAGACCGGATTTTTGCATTATAAATCCCGGACACAGTCTCTAGATAGTATTTTTGCAGTTTTTGAATTTTCGAAAATTTTGACATTTTTTGGAAACACAGTAAGACTATAACCTTGGAAAAACTCAATTTTGAAATTTGGATTTAGACCGGATTTTTTGCATTATAAATCCCGGACACACGTCCTAGATAGTATTTTTGCAGTTTTTGAATTTCGAAAATTTTGACATTTTTTGGGAAAACAGTAAGACTATAACCTTGGAAAACTCAATTTTGAAATTTTGGATTTAGACCGGATTTTTTGCATTATAAATCCCGGACACAGTCCCTAGATAGTATTTTTGCAGTTTTTGAATTTTCGAAAATTTTGACATTTTTTGGAAAACAGTAAGACTATAACCTTGGAAAACTCAATTTTGAAATTTTGGATTTAGACCGGATTTTTTGCATTATAAATCCCGGACACAGTCCCTAGATAGTATTTTTGCAGTTTTTGAATTTTCGAAAATTTTGACATTTTTGGGAAAACAGTAAGACTATAACCTTGGAAAACTCAATTTTGAAATTTTGGATTTAGACCGGATTTTTTGCATTATAAATCCCGGACACAGTCCCTAGATAGTATTTTTGCAGTTTTTGAATTTTCGAAAATTTTGACATTTTTTGGGAAAACACTAAGACTATAACCTTGGAAAACACAATTTTGAAATTTTGGATTTAGACCGGATTTTTTGCATTATAAATCCCGGACACATCTCTAGATAGTATTTTTGCAGTTTTTGAATTTGAAAAATTTGGACATTTTTGGGAAACCACCAAGACTATAACTTGGAAAACACAATTGAATTTTGGAATTAGACGGAAATTTGCATTTATAAATCCCAGACACAGCCCCTAGAAGATTCGACTTTTTGAATTCAAAAATTACACTTTTTGGGAAAACACGAAACTATAGACTTGGAAAACCCTGTTTTGAAATTTTGATTTATACCGGATTTTTTATATTATAAATCCCAGACCACCTCTAGATGTATTTTTTCAGTTTTTGAAATTTCGAAAATTTTGACATTTTTTGGAAAACCAACAAGACTATAACCTTGGAGAACACTATTTTGAAATTTTGGATTTAGACCGGATTTTTTGCATGTAATCCCGGACACAGCCTTAGATAGTATTTTTTGCAGTTTTTGAATTTTCGAGAAAATTTTAAACATTTTTGGAAAACCACCAAGACTATACCTTGTTAAACTCATTTTCCAATTTTGGATTTAGACCGAATTTTTGCATTATAAATCCCGGGACACAGCCTCTAGATAGTATTTTTTGCAAGTTTTGAAATTTCGAAAATTTGACATTTTTTGGAAAACCACCAAGACTATAGCCTTGGAAAACACTATTTTGAAATTTTCGATTTAGACCGATTTTTCTGCATTATAAATCCCGGACACACCCCTAGATAGTATTTTTGCAGTTTTTGGAATTTTCGAAAATTTTGGACATTCTTTGGAAAAACCAGTAAGGCTTAAACCTGGAAAACTCATTTTTGAAAATTTGGGATTTAGACGGTTTTTTGCATTATAAATCCGGGCACAGTCCCTAGATATTATTTTTTGCAGTTGGTTTGAATTTTCGCAAATTTTGACATTTCTTGGAAAAAACAATAAGACTATAGCCTGGAAACACTATTTTGAAATTTGGGATTTAAACCGGATTTTTTGCATTATAAATCCCGGAACACACTCCCTCTGGATAGTATTTTTGCATTTTTTGAATTTTCCGAAAATTTTGACATTTCTGGAAAAACAGTAAGCCTATAACCTTGGAAAACTCATTTTGAAATTTTGGGATTTAACCCGGATTTTTTGCATTTTTCAATCCCGGACACCGTCCTAGATAGTATTTTGCAGTTTTTGGAAATTTTCGAAAATTTTGACCTTTTTTTTAAGAAAAGTACGGCTATAACCTTGGAAAACTCATTTTTGAATGTTTGGATTTATACCGCCGGATTTTTTGCATTAAAATCCCGGCACAGTCCCTAGATGTATTTTTGGCCGGTTTTTTGACTTAATTCGAAAATTTTGACATTTCTTCGAAAAACACTAAGACTATAGCCTTGAAAAACATATTTGAAATGTTGGATTAAGACAGAATTTTTTGCAGATTATAAATCCCGGACACAATCCCTAATAGTATTTCTGCGTTTATTGAATTGTTTCGAAAATTTTGTTGACATTTCTTGGTAAAAACAGTAAGCTATAACCTTGGAAAACTCCCATTTTGAATTTTGATTTAGACGACCGGATGTTTTGCATATAAATCCGTACACAGTCCCTAGATTTTAATTCTGCCTGTTTTTGAATTTTCGAAAGTTTGACATTTGTACATAGAAACGAAAAACTCATATTTGAATTTTGGATTAAACCGGATTTTTTGCATTATAAATCCCGGACAACCCTCTAGATAGTATTTTTGCAAGTTTTGGAAATGTCAAAAAAACCTAGACCTAGTCTTGAAAAAACAAGACATTTTGAAATTTTGGATTTAGACCGGATTTTTTGCATTATAAATCCCGGACACACCCTCTAGATAGTATTTTTGCAGTTTTTGAAATTTCGAAAATTTTGACATTTTTTGGAAAAACACCAAGACTATAGCCTTGGAAAACTCGATTTTGAAATTTTGGATTTAGACCGGATTTTTTGCATTATAAATCCCGGACACACCCTCTAGATAGTATTTTTGCAGTTTTTGAAATTTCGAAAATTTTGACATTTTTTGGAAAAACACCAAGACTATAGCCTTGGAAAACTCGATTTTGAAATTTTGGATTTAGACCGGATTTTTTGCATTATAAATCCCGGACACACCCTCTAGATAGTATTTTTGCAGTTTTTGAAATTTCGAAAATTTTGACATTTTTTGGAAAAACACTAAGACTATTGCCTTGGATATCACTCTTTCGAAATTTTGGATTTAGACCGGATTTTTTGCATTATAAATCCCGGACACACCCTCTAGATAGTATTTTTGCAGTTTTTGAAATTTCGAAAATTTTGACATTTTTTGGAAAAACACCAAGACTATAGCCTTGGAAAACTCGATTTTGAAATTTTGGATTTAGACCGGATTTTTTGCATTATAAATCCCGGACACACCCTCTAGATAGTATTTTTGCAGTTTTTGAAATTTCGAAAATTTTGACATTTTTTGGAAAAACACCAAGACTATAGCCTTGGAAAACTCGATTTTGAAATTTTGGATTTAGACCGGATTTTTTGCATTATAAATCCCGGACACAGTCTCTAGATAGTATTTTTGCAGTTTTTGAAATTTCGAAAATTTTGACATTTTTTGGAAAAACACCAAGACTATAGCCTTGGATATCACTCGATTTCGAAATTTTGGATTTAGACCGGATTTTTTGCATTATAAATCCCGGACACACCCTCTAGATAGTATTTTTGCAGTTTTTGAAATTTCGAAAATTTTGACATTTTTTGGAAAAACACCAAGACTATAACCTTGGAAAACTCGATTTTGAAATTTTGGATTTAGACCGGATTTTTTGCATTATAAATCCCGGACACAGTCTCTAGATAGTATTTTTGCAGTTTTTGAAATTTCGAAAATTTTGACATTTTTTGGAAAAACATCAAGACTATAACCTTGGAAAACTCGATTTTGAAATTTTGGATTTAGACCGGATTTTTTGCATTATAAATCCCGGACACAGCCTCTAGATAGTATTTTTGCAGTTTTTGAAATTTCGAAAATTTTGACATTTTTTGGAAAAACACCAAGACTAGAGCCTTGGAAAACTCGATTTTGAAATTTTGGATTTAGACCGGATTTTTTGCATTATAAATCCCGGACACACCCTCTAGATAGTATTTTTGCAGTTTTTGAAATTTCGAAAATTTTGACATTTTTTGGAAAAACACCAAGACTATAGCCTTGGAAAACTCGATTTTGAAATTTTGGATTTAGACCGGATTTTTTGCATTATAAATCCCGGACACAGTCTCTAGATAGTATTTTTGCAGTTTTTGAATTTTCGAAAATTTTGACATTTTTTTGGAAAAACAGTAAGACTATAACCTTGGAAAACTCAATTTTGAAATTTTGGATTTAGACCGGATTTTTTGCATTATAAATCCCGGACACAGTCCCTAGATAGTATTTTTGCAGTTTTTGAATTTTCGAAAATTTTGACATTTTTTGGGAAAACAGTAAGACTATAACCTTGGAAAACTCAATTTTGAAATTTTGGATTTAGACCGGATTTTTTGCATTATAAATCCCGGACACAGTCCCTAGATAGTATTTTTGCAGTTTTTGAATTTTCGAAAATTTTGACATTTTTTGGAAAAACAGTAAGACTATAACCTTGGAAAACTCAATTTTGAAATTTTGGATTTAGACCGGATTTTTTGCATTATAAATCCCGGACACACCCCCTAGATAGTATTTTTGCAGTTTTTGAAATTTCGAAAATTTTGACATTTTTTGGAAAAACACCAAGACTATAACCTTGGAAAACTCAATTTTGAAATTTTGGATTTAGACCGGATTTTTTGCATTATAAATCCCGGACACAGTCCCTAGATAGTATTTTTGCAGTTTTTGAATTTTCGAAAATTTGACATTTTTTGGGAAAAACAGTAAGACTATAACCTTGGAAAACTCAATTTTGAAATTTTGGATTTAGACCGGATTTTTTGCATTATAAATCCCGGACACAGTCTCTAGATAGTATTTTTGCAGTTTTTGAATTTTCGAAAATTTTGACATTTTTTGGAAAAACAGTAAGACTATAACCTTGGAAAACTCAATTTTGAAATTTTGGATTTAGACCGGATTTTTTGCATTATAAATCCCGGACACAGTCCCTAGATAGTATTTTTGCAGTTTTTGAAATTTCGAAAATTTTGACATTTTTTGGAAAAACAGTAAGACTATAACCTTGGAAAACTCAATTTTGAAATTTTGGATTTAGACCGGATTTTTTGCATTATAAATCCCGGACACAGTCCTCTAGATAGTATTTTTGCAGTTTTTGAATTTTCGAAAATTTTGACATTTTTTGGAAAAACAGTAAGACTATAACCTTGGAAAACTCAATTTTGAAATTTTGGATTTAGACCGGATTTTTTGCATTATAAATCCCGGACACACTCCCTAGATAGTATTTTTGCAGTTTTTGAATTTTCGAAAATTTTGACATTTTTTGGAAAAACAGTAAGACTATAACCTTGGAAAACTCAATTTTGAAATTTTGGATTTAGACCGGATTTTTTGCATTATAAATCCCGGACACACTCTCTAGATAGTATTTTTGCAGTTTTTGAATTTTCGAAAATTTTGACATTTTTTGGAAAACAGTAAGACTATAACCTTGGAAAACTCAATTTTGAAATTTTGGATTTAGACCGGATTTTTTGCATTATAAATCCCGGACACAGTCCCTAGATAGTATTTTTGCAGTTTTTGAAATTTCGAAAATTTTGACATTTTTTGGAAAACCACCAAGACTATAGCCTTGGAAAACTCTATTTTGAAATTTTGGATTTAGACCGGATTTTTTGCATTATAAATCCCGGACACAGTCTCTAGATAGTATTTTTGCAGTTTTTGAAATTTCGAAAATTTTGACATTTTTGAAGAAAACAGTAAGACTATAGTCTTGGAAAACTCAATTTTGAAATTTTGGATTTAGACCGGATTTTTTGCATTATAAATCCCGGACACAGTCCCTAGATAGTATTTTTGCAGTTTTTGAATTTTCGAAAATTTTGACATTTTTTGGGAAAACAGTAAGACTATAACCTTGGAAAACTCAATTTTGAAATTTTGGATTTAGACCGGATTTTTTGCATTATAAATCCCGGACACAGTCCCTAGATAGTATTTTTGCAGTTTTTGAAATTTCGAAAATTTTGACATTTTTTGGGAAAACAGTAAGACTATAACCTTGGAAAACTCAATTTTGAAATTTTGGATTTAGACCGGATTTTTTGCATTATAAATCCCGGACACAGTCCCTAGATAGTATTTTTGCAGTTTTTGAATTTTCGAAAATTTTGACATTTTTTGGGAAAACAGTAAGACTATAACCTTGGAAAACTCAATTTTGAAATTTTGGATTTAGACCGGATTTTTTGCATTATAAATCCCGGACACAGTCCCTAGATAGTATTTTTGCAGTTTTTGAATTTTCGAAAATTTTGACATTTTTTGGGAAAACAGTAAGACTATAACCTTGGAAAACTCAATTTTGAAATTTTGGATTTAGACCGGATTTTTTGCATTATAAATCCCGGACACAGTCCCTAGATAGTATTTTTGCAGTTTTTGAATTTTCGAAAATTTTGACATTTTTTGGGAAAACAGTAAGACTATAACCTTGGAAAACTCAATTTTGAAATTTTGGATTTAGACCGGATTTTTTGCATTATAAATCCCGGACACAGTCCCTAGATAGTATTTTTGCAGTTTTTGAATTTTCGAAAATTTTGACATTTTTTGGGAAAACAGTAAGACTATAACCTTGGAAAACTCAATTTTGAAATTTTGGATTTAGACCGGATTTTTTGCATTATAAATCCCGGACACAGTCCCTAGATAGTATTTTTGCAGTTTTTGAATTTTCGAAAATTTTGACATTTTTTGGGAAAACAGTAAGACTATAACCTTGGAAAACTCAATTTTGAAATTTTGGATTTAGACCGGATTTTTTGCATTATAAATCCCGGACACAGTCCCTAGATAGTATTTTTGCAGTTTTTGAATTTTCGAAAATTTTGACATTTTTTGGGAAAACAGTAAGACTATAACCTTGGAAAACTCAATTTTGAAATTTTGGATTTAGACCGGATTTTTTGCATTATAAATCCCGGACACAGTCCCTAGATAGTATTTTTGCAGTTTTTGAATTTTCGAAAATTTTGACATTTTTTGGAAAAACAGTAAGACTATAACCTTGGAAAACTCAATTTTGAAATTTTGGATTTAGACCGGATTTTTTGCATTATAAATCCCGGACACAGTCCCTAGATAGTATTTTTGCAGTTTTTGAATTTTCGAAAATTTTGACATTTTTTGGGAAAACAGTAAGACTATAACCTTGGAAAACTCAATTTTGAAATTTTGGATTTAGACCGGATTTTTTGCATTATAAATCCCGGACACAGTCCCTAGATAGTATTTTTGCAGTTTTTGAATTTTCGAAAATTTTGACATTTTTTGGGAAAACAGTAAGACTATAGCCTTGGAAAACTCAATTTTGAAATTTTGGATTTAGACCGGATTTTTTGCATTATAAATCCCGGACACAGTCTCTAGATAGTATTTTTGCAGTTTTTGAATTTTCGAAAATTTTGACATTTTTTGGGAAAACCAGTAAGACTATAACCTTGGAAAACACTATTTTGAAATTTTGGATTTAGACCGGATTTTTTGCATTATAAATCCCGGACACAGTCCCTAGATAGTATTTTTGCAGTTTTTGAATTTTCGAAAATTTTGACATTTTTTGGAAAACAGTAAGATCTATAACCTTGGAAAACTCAATTTTGAAATTTTGGATTTAGACCGGATTTTTTGCATTATAAATCCCGGACACAGTCCCTAGATAGTATTTTTGCAGTTTTTGAATTTTCGAAAATTTTGACATTTTTTGGAAAACAGTAAGACTATAACCTTGGAAACACTCAATTTTGAAATTTTGGATTTAGACCGGATTTTTTGCATTATAAATCCCGGACACACCCTCTAGATAGTATTTTTGCAGTTTTTGAAGTTTCGAAAATTTTGACATTTTTTTGGAAAACCACCAAGACTATAGCCTTGGAAAACACTATTTTGAAATTTTGGATTTAGACCGGATTTTTTGCATTATAAATCCCGGACACAGCCTCTAGATAGTATTTTTGCAGTTTTTGAATTTTCGAAAATTTTGACATTTTTTGGAAAACCAGTAAGACTATAACCTTGGAAAACTCAATTTTGAAATTTTGGATTTAGACCGGATTTTTTGCATTATAAATCCCGGACACAGTCCCTAGATAGTATTTTTGCAGTTTTTGAATTTTCGAAAATTTTGACATTTTTTGGGAAAACAGTAAGACTATAACCTTGGAAAACTCAATTTTGAAATTTTGGATTTAGACCGGATTTTTTGCATTATAAATCCCGGACACAGACCCTAGATAGTATTTTTGCAGTTTTTGAATTTTCGAAAATTTTGACATTTTTTGGGAAAAACAGTATACGTTGGAAACCTCATATTTTGAAATTTTGGATTTAGACCGGATTTTTTGCATTATAATCCCGGACACACCCTCTAGATAGTATTTTGCCAGTTTTTGAAATTTCGAAAATTTTGACATTTTTTGGAAAAACCTAAGACTATAGCCTTGGAAAACACTATTTTGAAATTTTGGATTTAGACCGGATTTTTTGCATTATAAATCCCGGACACAGCCTCTAGATAGTATTTTTGCAGTTTTTGAATTTTCGAAAATTTTGACATTTTTTGGGAAAACAGTAAGATTATAACCTTGGAAAACTCAATTTTTGAAATTTTGGATTTAGACCGGATTTTTTGCATTATAAATCCCGGACACAGTCCCTAGATAGTATTTTTGCAGTTTTTGAATTTTCGAAAATTTTGACATTTTTTGGAAAAACAGTAAGGACTATAACCTTGGAAAACTCAATTTTGAAATTTGATTATAATAATAATAATAAATGTGCACTCAGGTTGAGCATTAGTGGTGGTTTAGTCTTTGCTGTAGTCTGTAATGGGTTTTGTCCTTTTCGCACATGTTATGATGTGGTATTTGGCCGCATCTCTGTCCACACAACACACACTTGCATTCTTCGGTCGGCTCGTGGAATTTCTTGTTTGTACATATCTTGTTGTGAAATCCGTGTACTGCGAGTCGTGTTGTGACGTGTCTCTGGGGGTTGCACTCTCTGGTCCATCTGTCGTCCAGCATGGCAGTTGTGGTGTAGAAATCTATGTCTATTTCCTTCTTCTTCCTATTTCTGATGCTTATGAATTTCTGGTATGGTTCTGTGGATTGTAGATAGAATTGGGTTCTTATGTCCTCTATGAAGTAGGTCTCTCATAATAAGCAAAACTATACACCTTGGTTATAACTCAATTTTGAAATTTTGGATTTAGACCGGATTTTTTGCATTATAAATTCCGGAGAGTGTCCCTAGATAGCATTTTTGAAGTTTTTGAATTTTCGAAAATTTTGATATTTTTTGGGAAAATAGTAAGATTATAACCTTGGAAAACTCAATTTTGAAATTTTGGATTTAGACCGGATTTTTTGCATTATAAATCCCGGACACAGTCCCTAGATAGTATTTTTGCAGTTTTTGAATTTTCGAAAATTTTGACATTTTTTGGGAAAACAGTAAGACTATAACCTTGGAAAACTCAATTTTGAAATTTTGGATTTAGACCGGATTTTTTGCATTATAAATCCCGGACACAGTCCTTAGATGGTATTTTTGCAGTTTTTGAATTTTCGAAAATTTTGACATTTTTTGGGAAAACAGTAAGACTATAACCTTGGAAAACTCAATTTTGAAATTTTGGATTTAGACCGGATTTTTTGCATTATAAATCCCGGACACAGTCCCTAGATAGCATTTTTGCAGTTTTTGAATTTTCGAAAATTTTGACATTTTTTGGGAAAACAGTAAGATTATAACCTTGGAAAACTCAATTTTGAAATTTTGGATTTAGACCGGATTTTTTGCATTATAAATCCCGGACACAGTCCCTAGATAGTATTTTTGCAGTTTTTGAATTTTCGAAAATTTTGACATTTTTGGGAAAACAGTAAGACTATAACCTCGGAAAACTCAATTTTGAAATTTTGGATTTAGACCGGATTTTTTGCATTATAAATCCCGGACACAGTCCCTAGATAGTATTTTTGCAGTTTTTGAATTTTCGAAAATTTTGACATTTTTTTGGAAAACAGTAAGACTATAACCTTGGAAAACTCAATTTTGAAATTTTGGATTTAGACCGGATTTTTTGCATTATAAATCCCGGACACAGTCCCTAGATGGTATTTTTGAAGTTTTTGAATTTTCGAAAATTTTGACATTTTTTGGGAAAACAGTAAGACTATAACCTTGGAAAACTCAATTTTGAAATTTTGGATTTAGACCGGATTTTTTGCATTACAAATCCCGGACACAGTCCCTAGATTGTATTTTTGCAGTTTTTGAATTTTCGAAAATTTTGACATTTTTTGGGAAAAAAATAAGACTATAACCTTGGAAAACTCAATTTTGAAATTTTGGATTTAGACCGGATTTTTTGCATTATAAATCCCGGACACAGTCCCTAGATGGTATTTTTGCAGTTTTTGAATTTTCGAAAATTTTCACATTTTTTGGGAAAACAGTAAGACTATAACCTTGGAAAACTCAATTTTGAAATTTTGGATTTAGACCGGATTTTTTGCATTATAAATCCCGGACACAGTCCTAGATAGTATTTTTGTAGTTTTTGAATTTTCGAAAATTTTGACATTTTTTGGGAAAACAGTAAGACTATAACCTTGGAAAACTCAATTTTGAAATTTTGGATTTAGACCGGATTTTTTGCATTATAAATCCCGGACACAATCCCTAGATAGTATTTTTGCAAGTTTTTGAATTTTCGAAAATTTTGACATTTTTTGGGAAAACAGTAAGACTATAACCTTGGAAAACTCAATTTTGAAATTTTGGATTTAGACCGGATTTTTTTGCATTATAAATCCGGGACAAACAGTCCCTAGATAGTATTTTTGAAGTGCAGTTTTTGAATTTTTGAAAATTTTTGGATAAACCATAAGACTATAACCTTGGAAAACTCAATTTGAAATTTGGATTTAGACCGGATTTTTTGCATTATATATCCCGGACCACAATCTCTAGATGGTATTTTTTGAAGTTTTTGAATTTTCGAAAATTTTCACATTTTTTGGATAAACCATAAGACTATAACCTTGGAAAACCAATTTGAAATTTTGGATTTGGACCGGATTTTTTGAATTATATATCCCGGACACAATCTCTAGATGGTATTTAATTTTGAAGTTTTTGAATTTTCGAAAATTTTCACATTTTTTTGGATAAACCATAAGATAAACCTATAACCTTGAAAACTCAATTTTGAAATTTTTGGATTTGGACCGGATTTTTTGCATTATATATCCCGGACACAATCTCTAGATGATATTTTTGAAGTTTTTGAATTTTCGAAAATTTTCACATTTTTTGGAAAACAGTAAGTCTATAACCTTGGAGAACTAAATTTTGAAATTTTGGATTTAGACCGGACTTTTTTTTGCATTATATATTCCGGACAGTGTCCCTAGATATCATTTTTGCAGTTTTTTGAATTTTCGAAAATTTTGATATTTCTTGGGAGAATAGTAAGATTATAACCTGACAAACTCATTTTTAAATTTTGGATTTAACTAGACTGATTTTTTTGCATTAAACATCCCTGACCAGTCTCTAGATAGTATTATTGCAGTTTTTTGAATTTCGAAAATTTTGACATTTTTTGGAAACAGTAAGACTATAATAACCTTGGAAAACTCAATTTATGAAATTTGGATTTAAACGGATTTTTTGCATTATAATCCCGTACACAGTCCTTAGATGGTATTTTTTGCAGTTTTTGAATTTTTGGAAAATTTTGACATTTTTTTGGCAAAACAATAAGACTATAACCTTGAAAACTCAATTAGGAAATTTTGGAATTAGACCGGATTTTTTTTGCATTATAAATCACGGAGAGTGTCCCTAGTAAAACATTTTTGCAGGTTTTTGAATTTTCGAGAATTTTGATTTTTTTTGGGAAAAACAGAATGACTATAACTGTGTAAAACCTAATTTTGAAATTTTGGATTTAGACCCCCGATTTTTTTTGCAATATAAACTCCCGGACACGGTCCCTAGATAGTATTTTCCAGTTTTTGAATTTTCGAAAATTTTGTCATTTTTTTGGACAACATTAGACTATAACCTTGGAAAACTCAATTTTGAAATTTTGGATTTAGAACCGGATTTTTTGCATTATAAATCCCGGACAGTGTCCCTAATAGCATTGTTCGAAGTTTTTGAATTTTCCGAAAATTTTGATAGTTTTTGGAAAAAACAGTAGACTATAACCTTGGAAAATTCAATTCTAAAATTTGGATTTAGACCGGATTTTTGCATTATAAATCCCGACA
>JASPKZ010003646.1:0-10103 GCA_030220185.1 Diploptera punctata | reverse complement strand
GGGGTGCTAACACAAGTACGTTTATATAAAGATTAAACATTATTCAGTCTTGTAACGTCTACTTTTCGGTCTGACTCGAGTCTAGTTGTTAAAGGTTTCACTGGAAACCAAATAAATGTTTGTTGCTCTTATGTATTTTTTATTCATACCCCATGTTGTCATTCTGACATTCTCTCCTAGCACTGCCGTAATATGTAACACACTTCTGAGGTTTGGGGCGCCCGAAAGCGGGGTTACGATGATGTGATGGGTGATGATGATGACAGGTGGTGCGGCAGGAAAGTCCTTAATCCTAAACATAATCAGAGGTGAATATGAATGATGATGGCCACGTGATGTTCGGGGACCGTTTCTCACATTTTGTAAGTAATACCGTCCTAACAAGTTGTTCAGTACAATTAAACATTTCATCAAAATGGATCCACTCGTTAAGTAGAGCGACAAACACAAGGACACAACAATTATATATAAGAATATTAAGATGTTCTCTCGTATAACTTGTGTAGACATATTCTAAAAAATACGTATTTTTATTTCCTTTACTTCGAAAAATGATCGTGTATGTGGCTGACAACCCGGCTGATATCTGTGACCAATTTAATTTAATAAATTACTTCTATGGCGAATTAACCCCTGTAAATCTATGACATGACTTTACTTCTCTCCCGAAGGAAGCCACACTCAGGATTAAGTTATAAATGGGAATGGAACAGAGACTAGTAGATTCCATGCCCACTCGATTTTAAGATGTGTTCAAAATTGAGAAGAAGATGGGCTAAATATTAATTTTCTAAATGAGACGTCAGTATGTTACACAGGGAATACATAACAATAAGGTACGTGGTAAATCAGATGTAATAATTAAAATTGAGTCTCAGACTGCGATGAGCAGGACATGTTGGAACGATGCCTCTGATCGTGCAATAATGCAAAAATCCAAATGTTACGTTTGAATGGGGTTTTGATTGATAAACAATTGAGTAGTGTTGCATTGTAACGTAGCAACGACTGAACGGTTTAAATTTTCATTCTGTTCGTGTAGTGCCGTGAGCGATTGGAAAATATTAGCTCATGTTTTGGGATATGGAAGTTAGGTAAGTTTGAATACATTCATTGCACAAATAATTCATACTAGAATAAATGCTCTTATTATACACTGCAGCTTCATTTAGTTGAAAACTTAAAGATTTAATTCCAACGCTTCCTGTCACTTATTCAATTTTTTATTCAACTAGCTAATGGCTGGAGTGCGCCCCTACTCCTAAACAAATAAATATGTGTTTTTTTATTTTCGTTCAGGTAAACTCCTACACCTAATGTTTTAGAGCATAATAGCAGATAAACACTCGTCGTACCTCAAAATGAATACGCACAAAGTTATACGTTATGACGAATCAAACACGGAGGTTCGTTAGAGTCAATTCTTATTTTCGGATTTCAGTTAAACCCCCACTTAAAATGGACGGATTTCGCTGAGTTTTGGGTAATACCTACCTCGGTTTATTTTAATAACATAAACTGAGTTTCGTTGTGAAACATCGAAAATTCTGATCGCTAGAGCGATTTTTAAATTTTTACTTCACCTGAACTCCTACACCTAATGGTTTAAGAGGGTCAAATTGTGAATCTAAACAATCGAGGGACGCTATCATACACATACACACACACACACACACACACACACACAATTTTATCAAAATCGGACCAGTCGTTTAGGAGGAATTGAGTGACAAACACGCGTAAAGAAGAATTATATAAAGATATAGATTATGTAGTGAATGCACATCCAATACGTCTCCTTCCGAGGAGTGATTTTGGAAATAAACAGAATTAAGAAGAATGAGATTACTCAGTGTCGTAACACATCTAATTTTCGGTCTGACTTGGAGCCTAGTTGTTAAAGGTTTCACTGGAAATGTTTTTTAACAATAAAAGTCTTTCATCACACATTCTGCATACATAGACAAACCATATTAATATTTGTGCTCTTATGCATTTTATTTATTCAAAACCTCAGGTTGTCCTTTTGACATTTTTGGTGTTCTCTTCTGGCACTGGCGTAATTGTAACCCGCTTCTGAGGCTGGGGCGTCCGGAAGGCGGGGTTTCAGGTGTCCTGGTGATACGATGGGCGATGATAATAGCGGTGCGCCAGGAGAGTCCTTAATCCTAACTTAATCTAGGGCGAATATGAGTGATGGTGATGGTCACGTGATGTTCGGGGACCGTTTGGGCCTTAAAGTTTCCTGATACTGTATTTCTCTTACAAATGAGGAGAAACAGCGAAAAAAAATCACCGAAGGAACTTGTCCCGACCGGGGATCGAACCCGAATTTTATAAACGTTTCTATTCAATTCATCATTTGTTCTAATTATCCAAGGTCCATCTACAATTTCTGTTGCTCCAAAAGTTTCCCAAATACAGGGTGCAGCATAAGTCAGTTAACCGAAAATTCAAATATATTATTTTATGAAGCTTACAAGAACTATACAAAAAACTACAGACATTTTTCAAAGTGACCACCATTGTTGTTAAAGCATTTATGATGTTTCAACACTGATTTACAGATGGTGTCACACAATTTCCCATTATTAACAAAAGTGTTTTCAAATTCCTGTTCAATCAAATCCCGTAAATGTTGCAGGTTAAGTGGTTTTGTACTGAAAACTTTATCCTTCAAAATCACCTTAAGGCAGTAGTTTTTGAGATTATATCATCAAGGTCCCGTATTCAAACCCCTATTTCAACCAATTTGATTTTTATCTTGTAACCATGTGCAGTGGTTGACCTAGGCCGCACCCTGTAACATGATGTGTCCGGGTGACACAACAGACCTAAAAGTAGTGCCTAAAAAGGGAGAGATTAAACCCTTAATTGGTGAAATTAAATGTTGTATGCCAATTTATTTAAATGCGTCGGACTGGAGTGAAAACAAATCATGCATAACCATAATTTATTTTGTATACATCGTTGTATAATTTTAAGCTAATTTAAATAATTTTACTGATTAATTTTACCCACTATTAATTAAGAATATTGGGCTGATTCCTCATTCGCCGAAGAACTCCGTGACCTTGTAAAGTGCGTATACGTTCCAAAGTAGCGACAGGCCGTCTTTGTACAGTAGGCTATGTATATGTTCAAAAATGTGGTAATTATTTGCACAAACAGGTTCTTTTGGACAATTTGTTGCCTGAATAGTAAACTGAACGATTCGCATGTCTATTGTTTTACGTACACATCAGCCATTTCCAAGAGGCTCATGTTGTAGTGTTTGTTAGGAGGTCTTCATTCTAGTTTTCTAAACACGAAACTAAACCAATTTTAAACTATGAACAGTATAAAATGTCGGATATGTAGCAGAAATAATTTCACCTTCAATGCAAAAACTGTAAATTAATTAAATGGAAGAAATTTAACAACTGATAATGATATATTTTTCGTCCGAGACCTTGGGTACCTTTGTCAAATTGGTTGGTTTAATAAATGAGAAAAAACTAATCCATAAATACTAAATACTCATTGATTTTGTTTAACGTTAGGGGCGCTGATCTCCGAGTAGGTTATGTTATATTCCTCCTCCATAACCTGTTTTTTTATTCGTCTAAGATTACTCTAACATGAACTGACAAAAAATTACTAATATTTTGTCTTGTTTTGGGTAAATCGTAAAATTGTTAATAAATTACTTGTAAATTCATAACAAATAAATAATTTTCTTGCTCCCTACATTACTATACACCTGTTGCACTACATATTTGTTTGGCTAATGCCACCAGGTTGTCTCTTATGTCATTTCTGACTTTCTCCACTGGCTTTGGCAGAACTGTAATCCATTTCTTAGGTTGGGGCACCTGGAAGGCGGAGTTACGTTACCCTGATCATATGATGGATGATAATTGATAATGAAGCGCCAGGAGAGTGTTTAACCTAAATTCCAAAACATGGGCAACCACAGGAATAATTCCCTTTAAGAAAAAATTCCTATGGATTGACCGCGAATTGAACCCGGGACCTCATGAACTGTAGTCAGGAACGCTGACCTCTAGCCCATGAGGCTGGTCAAAGTTGCCCTACATATAGAACTCTTTATTACGTGTTTTTAAAGATAACAATGCGAAAAACCACTCAATAAAATAGGCCACGACATTTGAACGTCGCGGTTCAATAATAGCATCACGGTCACGTGGTTACGGCTGGAATACTACTTCAACATTTGTTTTGCTATAAAATAATTACAATTTCACGTTCCTTTATTTCAGGTAAATCGGGAATCAACATATTTTGTTTTTAGACGTAAATGAATAAGTAAAAGCGATAATGAAGCTGTGATTGTATGTTAAATTTCGCTAAAATACGAGGTAAGTTCCAATTAAAATATGAAACAAACTTCGTGTAGAATTAGAATGTAGGCCTAGATGGGCCTGCAGTGGAGCCACTTTACATCTGATTTTCTTGTATTTTTTCTTAATTTTCTTTTTCCTTTCTTGACATTTTTGATGTGAATACGTGTTTGAAACAGCGTCCACAATTCAGACAACTAATGATAACAAAATCGGGGGATACACTTTGGTGTTGCAGCTACATATCTATCACCTACATCCAACATGTAATTACGTCCCTCCATAGATAAAGGATCAAACAATTCCTAACCTTAACTGCGGACTGTGATGCATCGCGCGCGGCGGCGGAGTGAGCGCCGCCATTTTGGGATCGTTTCGCTGCGTCACATAATTTTCGTTTAGTATAAATTTTGACTCAGACAAGTTATGACGTTCGTTTGAGTTTCAATCGTCAGCTCTCGTCAGGATGTATCGATTGAGCATATAAAACATTAGACAAAAAGCCTGATGTACAATTTCAGGAATCTAACTCCGGGACATCTGGAACGCTGACTACAAGGCCCCGGGGCCTGTCAATGTTCAGGCATTAATTTCTCAAATACTTTCGTAAAATTATATATTTTGTACTTTGTCCATGTTAACATGATTGCTATTTTTAATATTTTTCATGTCATTTCATTTTTAACAGTGTAACCACCTGTTATTCAGTTTTCAAATTGACTGCAATAATCGGGTTACCATGGCAACGCATGTTCATGTACAGTTTATGCTCTCACACGTCTGTCTGTTTTCATTACAAGATATTAAGGTACAAGGTTTCTTCTCTTCAAGTCAGGTACAATCTAAATTCCATTAGAAATTATATCAACATTATCCAACTTGTCTAAATGGTACAAAGAGTAGGATGCAGGTAGGCAAACAGTTTTCAGATACTTTGAAATTCATTATTCAATTTTGTACTAGAGCATGTCATCAAATCTTTAGAGGATAAAGAAGGCCTAATAAGCTGTTAGTTTATGCTAATGATGTAGTATCATTAGGCAATAGCGAGGAGATACTACGGGTCAACATGCCCACTCTATTTAGTAACACTAAGAAATTGGTGCTGGAAGTAAACATCAATAAAACTATATATATTCACACAAAGAAATACATTATATAATAGAAATGGACAAGTAATGGCAAATGAGGCAAATTTTGAGGAAGTGGCTGAATTCAAATACCTAGGAACAATAATCACAAACAGGAATGAGATGCACAAAGAAAGTAAAGATAGGTTCAATTCTGGAAATGCGTGCTATTACGGATTACAGGGATTTTGGTAAAAAAATGAAAACATATAAAACTTATATGAAATAGATACCGAAACAATGACTATACTTTAAGGGGGGAGAAAAGTGTTTATAAGGTTGTTAGAAACATTTTTGAAACAGAGAGAGACCAACAGACAGATGAATGAAGAAGACTATATGACAGTGAATTGCATGATTTTTATGGAAAACCAGATGTAATAAAAACAGTAAAATCTTAAATTGCATAGACTGGGTTGGGCAGGACATGTTGCACGAATGGGGAATGAAATACGAACATAAAAACTCATTCTAGGAAAATGAGATGAAAGCGTCCAGTAGGTAGACCAAGAATGAAGTGGGAGAATTACATTAACTATGATTTGAGGAAGGTAAATTATAAAGTGTATGATTGATATAGGAATGTTTGGAGAGCTTAATCCCATGTGGCCTTGAGCATACTGAATCGAAATTGCAAGAGAACCAGGCTAAATAAATCTATTCTATTCTATTTTAGTTATCAAGTTCGCAATATACGTATGAACTTAAAAAAAGTTTTTATGTATTTTTAATAAGCACATAAAACACTAATGTCTTTCTGAGAAATGGAATTTTCAAATTGTGTTAGTGCGTGTATATCATTTGGTGTTAAGTTTCCGCAAATAGACCCAGGCTCTATCTCACAGGGAGCGGAGTTTTAGGTTTTAAAAGTTAAGACAGCAAGACAGTACAGTGATAAAATTAATGTAGAAACTGCAGAAATGAAGTTCTTACGTTCAATAGCAGGTGTGAGAATTTTGAACTGAAAAAGAAGTGAAGATATCAGAAAATACTTAAATATTTTTAATTTAACAAATAGAATTGACAACATGAGAAACAACTGGTATGAACATGTTAAAAGACTGCCTACAGATAGAATCCCTCAGCTGTTATTAAAGTACAAACCAATAGGACATAGAAGTGTTGGACACCCATTTACTAGATGAGAAGGTTCATTAAATCCCACTTGATGTGAAAACAGGTCAAAAGGCCTAATTTCAAGAAGTAGAAAGAAAATAAGAATTTATACAGTATTCAATCAGCTGATTTTTAAAATAATGTAAGTTACAAAAATATATCTCGATAAACTAAATAGAACATTTGAAAGTAAGCTGTTTAATATAAATGTAATATTGCTAGATCACACACAAACATTATTGAGAAACTATTTTGTAAGTTATATTACAAAAACAAATCAGCTGATTGGATCAAATTAATTTTATCGCTATACTATGTTGCAATATTAACTTCTAGAACCTAAACCTCCGCTCCCTGTGACGCCTCTATCAGTTCCCCAGGTTCATAGCAGCGTAGGCCTAGTTATACTGTAACACTAGGTTCAAAATGTTGATAGCCCGATGTCACCCGTCAGTTTCCAGATACACAAACAAATAATTATTTAAATTTGATACATTGTTCACTTTATTTAAAACACCAGTTAACGTTTTAAAAGAGATCTTCTTCACATTCATAATTTGTAGGATTTTCATCCTGTTTGTTCCCTAAACCGTATGTATCACTCTCGAGGGAAGAATTCTTACGACTCATGCGCAGAGCGAGGCTTCGAGATACTTTGCAGCACAAAATATAGTGCGTTTTGTTCTACTTACAGCAATGGTAACCATGATTGAAAGTTCAACTTTCTATATTTCTGGATTGCCAACCTAAATAACTATACTGTAATATTAAATTTAAACCCATGTGCAGGAAGTAAACCCAATGCCCTCCATGCATACTGCGTACAATTTACATAGAAAAACTATCCAAAAGGTAGTGTTAATATAGATAATATGAAACAAATCACTGCACTTTAAATGAACTGAACTTTATTTGAAACAATATAAAACAATAAATACGTACTTGCGGCCATTTTATCAATAATAATAGTCTCTCAGCCTCCTGTACTTTCAACTAATAAACATTGCCCACACTGTTAACGTTACTCAATTGTTTATAATGAACGCAAATATTTCCAACAAAGATATTATTTTACTACTATTTATTATTTTGAAAACACCATCGTGCAAAAAATAGTGTACAACACACGTTTGTGAGGTGTTTTACAGAATCTCGGAAATTAAAAATCTCGCAATCACTCGGTTTCTAAACATTATCCTCGATTCTGTAAAAACCACTTCCCAACCTTGCATAGTAATATACTACTTCACATGTTCCATTTCCAAACCTGATGATTCCATTTATATCTTACAAACGATGGCTCTGTGTGTAACAGGGGAGAAATGTGTCCAAACCAAATGCAATTTCCACAAAACTAATTTACAGAAATTTAGTAATCCACATCTACTTGGAAAATTTCTACAAAGAAAAACACAAAAGGAAAATGATCAATTCAAAAGTTTTATTTACCACTAACACTATTGACTCCTGTGGTCCATTGTAGAGCAGATATAAGCTCTCCATAGATCTATATCCTGAGATAATATTTTCCAATCATTCCCTCTGTAATTAACTTCCTTCAGATGTTATTATCCAACCCTGTCCTTGGCCTTCCTACTGAATGGTTTCCACTTTGTGTTTCCTAAAATAAGTATTCATTTTTACAACGTTCCAAATGTCCTGCCCATCGGAGTCTATGAAACTTAACTCCTCATATTATATCTGGTTTTCTATCAAGATCATGGAGTTGACAACATTCACCTGTCTACATGTCACTGTTAGGTCAATATGCACTTTATTCACCCACATTTTCTTACGTCTTGAAGTAAGAAATCTGTTTCGCATCATTTTCATTTATAACCTGAAGAAACGCCATTTTATATATTATTAATTTAACAAGACTGAGAGAATTTGAGACGACAAGATTCTCCACCATGTATAGTACAGCCTATACCCAGAGATGATCCCATGCATAATTCATTACTGTTTGTTACTGTTATTTGATTTCAGACACTTCATCAAAATGTCCATAATTAGCTATTGATATTTTGCACATATAGGAAGATGATTACCACAATAATTATCAAAATGTACTAATCAGTTATAAACGTTTATCTTTCTAGGAAACTACATTTGAAAATAAATTTGATGCAATGAAGAAACACAAGATGGTGAGATTGAAAACAACAGTACATGGAAGTCACTCAAATAATCTCAGCACTATGAGCGTGTAAAATAAATTATATGAGGAGGGAAAACTGTTTGGTAAGAATATTGTACCCTCAATGGATGCAACAAAATGGGTTATTTCATTCGCAATTCATAAGTTGATTGCATGAACTTTATGGTTGAAAACAGGTCATTTTATATACATTTAAATATAAAATAATTTAATATGTATCCATTTATTTACATGCAGAACCATTGCTCAAGAAAACACAACTTCAAACAAAATCACATACAGGTTCTTTCTACATTTAATTCAAAATTTCTTCACGAAAGAAAAAAAAAGTATTACATGGGAATTAATTGTGCGTGCAGCTATAAACTTTACCATTTTTCTTTCACTTGGAATTGTTAACCCTTGAGGAGAATTGATAGGCGCTTAAAACAATTTAGTACAGCACCTTCATTCTCGCTTTGTCACACTGTGATACTTAAAAATGAGAGGTTTTCTAGAAATGCAATATAAAGATGTAAGGTATCTGGATCTCTGAGTGCTGTGCTGACGTGATGCCTTTCTTGTTTTTCAGGTTAATGGAACCTGTAGGATGAATTCAAGATTACAAGAATGACGGAACTCTCCTTGGGACTGGTCGAACACCAGATTCGTCTGGTTAGTAGAAGTCCTTCCAGGGTGTAACTGGGCAACCTTTTACGCGGAGGTGAAAATATCGGGCCCAAAAACCATGGCCATATCTTGGCATCTGGTTCAACGAGAAACAAATGTGGAAGTGTGTATGTACCATTTTTATAAATACTCCTTTAACACATTGGTGACAGACAGCTGTGCGATCCACTCACCCCTGCTAGACCGGACATTCTTCTCAGTGGCTGGACTTTTAAAATTTAAACCCCGCTAGCATACTGTGACTTTTACATCTATATATACTTTCAGTAAAAATAATACTTAAGCATTTATTTACTAGTGAACTGACCACACCTTCTAGTAGAAATTGAGGGTGTGATAGCGTTGGAAACATTCCCCTTTATGTAAAGGCACAGTGCAGGAGCACATGTAGTGAGTTTCTTTTCTTTCTTGTGTTGACTGCAAACGCGGCAAAGTTTGGAAGGTATTTTTTTCTTTCCAGAGACAATTGGTGTTAATTTATGTTTCTTCATGTCTCCTGAATGCCCCCTGGTGGGTCTTAACAAGACAACCTTTCTTGCTCCATTTCACTGTTTTTCTAGGATGGAGTATAGGATAGGTACTGGTCAACCCTTGTCTACGCCCTTCCATACTTCTTATAACATTGAAAGTATTCAAATAGACGCATTTTTTTACAACTTTAACCGACCCCCCCTCCCGCCCTCT
>JASPKZ010003644.1:0-54416 GCA_030220185.1 Diploptera punctata | reverse complement strand
CTCTCTCTCTCTCTATCTCTTCCTCTCTCTCTCTCTCTCTCTCTCTCTATCTCTCTCGACCCTCAATTTCGTTAGGAGAATCTCTCTTATTTTTAATCTGCAGCCTTCCACCTAATTAGAAAACATGTTTCCGAACCCAGATTCATTATAATTGGACACCACTGATTTAGGGTTTAGACTAAAACCGTAACACGCCTTCAGTAACCGAGGAATTAAATATTTTTTTTATTGAATAGTCAATAATATGTTCTAAACGTTATTTCCACTCTATCTTACTAGAATTAATCGAATTTGTATAGAACTTTTTTAAAGTTGCATATGTGACTATTTCTTGACTTGGGTAGCAGAAAGTTAAATATAATTCTGTATGTCTGGAGTCCATGTGCAGACTATTTATAGTGATTGATGGAAGCAAATTCTCAGCTAGTACACACACACACACATATATATATAGGTTACTGCACTGTTATGAATTGCCAAGAGAGCAGTATATTGTTTTATATTGATTGTTCGCAAAGACGATAAATTTCCACAATACATGGGAACTGTTTTCTAAGTAGCAATAAAGTAAAAGCATAAAAACTTTGACGTTATTTCCAAGGAGCTGTCGTGCTTGATTCCACTAATCAGAGACAATAAAATGATACAGATAATGTCACAATCCATACTACAAGGTGATCAAAGTCTATGTCACATTTGTTTATTCCTGGAAAGTAAAACAAAAATCCACGTACTTAATCTTATCTTTTCATAATAAAAATTTCAAAAGTTTTATTTTGTCTACTACTTACGTAATATATATGTGTAAGTAAACATCATCGGCCGCGGTGTTCTAGTGGTTTTGTTCCTTGCCTCGACTTCCGAGGATCGCGGATTCAAACCCGACCGGGTTCGATGGGTTTTTAGGATGGAAAAGTCGAGGGGACAATTACTTTATGCCGTGTATAACACTGGTCAACATTATTTTTATCTCATGAGTACCAATAGTTGTACTTGATGCAGTTTTTTATCGTGTTTTCAAATATGTATTCGGAATTTCTCCATCACCCACTGTTTTTTTTACTTCAATTTCAATTAATGGATTTAAATAATTATTTTTTAATAAAAGTTTTTTTTGTCCGTTTGTCCATTATAAAATAAAACCAAATGAGCTAATTCAAATTATTTCAACTGTGGAAAAGAGATATCAAGGCAAATTAAATCCCAGTATGCTGGCCGATTATTGTTGGACCATCAACAGGGATGCTCCACAGGCGAAATATAGCAGAAAATCGTCATTTCTTACTTTCTAGGTGAGTCCGAATGTTCGAATATTGTGTGTAGTTACGAATGTAGAAAATATTAAAGTGTTTGAAATTATAAATTCTGTCTCTCGGAAACCTTGCGTGATGGAGAAAAACTAATATCGTATTTGAATTCAAGAGAAAAAATACTATCAGAATTACTTTTTTTTCTGAGACAAAAAAAAAGTTTATTTTATGTTGCTCGGTGTAATTTTAAGAACATTTTTCACCGTTAAGGTTATTTTTAAATATTTACAACAAAAGTTGTACCTTGGTGGATGTAGTCCTCAACAAATTAAAACGGTGCTGAAGTTGAAACAGTTTACTAGTTTAACTTTAACTTCCAATCGGCAGGACCTATATTATGAAATGTTTTAAATATACTGCATAATGTATTGTTAAATATATTAATAAGCCAATAAGATTAATTATTAATTCTGAAAGGAACAAATATATCAATATTTCCATGTGTTTAGTGTTTAGTGTATTTAAAATATATAGAGTGTATTGTACATAGGGTGGGCAGAAAAAAAAACTTTTTTTTATTTCGAAGTTGTAATAACGCGGAAAAGTTGCGAATTATATAGCTAAAAAAAATTTTAAAAAATATTAAAATCGATTGACATCTTTCGGTCCGGCAAAGGTTCTGAAGTTTGGCAAAATAAGAAAAAACTTCATTTTTGCAATTATTTCTTTTTTTTTTAATATCAAGTAGGTATTGCTTATCTTTGCTAAGCACGTTTATGTCTATCTGTGGGATCTGACAATCAATACTCTGGAAGTTATTTATCAAATACCAAAAATGCGTAAAAATATAACTTTTTCATTATTCTGACAAATTGTGGAGCTTATGGGCGACCGGAAGATATCAACTGATCTAAACCAAATTAAAACACAATGTTTTTAGGCTCTATTTGAAGACGTTACAAACTATTACATTACGAAAACATCTAATTAAAAAAATTAAAGAAATAATCTCAAAAATGAAGTTTTTTCATATTTATCAAACTTTAGAGCCTTTGCGCAACCGAAAGATGTTCTTTTGTCTATATAATTCGCAACTTTTCCGCGATATTACAACTTCGAAATAAAAAAAATGAGTTTTTTTTCGGCCCACCCTATTGTACAACCGGTCTAAATCACAACCCCTGTTTTCAATGTTTTAATGTTTCCATAACAACCATAAAAACTGAAAATTTACGAATATTAATTGCTAAAACGAATGTCTGAATCATTACCATGGTTTCATAACAATTTCTGTGGATTCTCCGTTTTTTTATAGTTGTTAAGGAAACAATTTTAAAAATTGGAAACCAGGGTCGTGGTTTAGACTTCAATTTAGCAATCCACCCATAGTGCCGTAGGTGGTATTGTATACGAAACCTATAGACCATCATAAAAATAATTTATGCCTCCTAGCAGCCAAAATTCTAAACTCTTTGACTTTAAGATTCGAATCATAGTTTATGTCAACGAACATGTTTTATTTATGTGGCGTTTATATTATGCCACCTGGACTCCCCCAACTTATTAAACAACTTAATATCCTATATTTCAAATATGTAATGATGATAATAATAATAATAATAATAATAATAATAATAATAATAATAATAATAATAATAATAATAATAATAATAATGTCCACCGCTGTGGTCTCGGGGTAGCGTGCTGCCTCGTCACGCAGCGGGCCCGGGTTCGATCCCCGGTCGGGACAGTTTTTCTGGGTGAGGTTTTTATCGGGGTTTTTCCTCACCTGTAAGACAAATGTCAGGAAAACTTTAAGACCCAAACGGTCCCCGAAATCATATGGCCATCGCAATCATCATCATTCATATTCATCTTAGGTTAAGCTTAGGATTAGCGACTCTCCTGGCGCACTACTATCATCATCATAACCCATCATATCATCGGGGCAACGTAACCCCGCCTTCCAGGCGCCCCAACCTCTGAAGTAGGTTACAAGTACGCAATGCCAGGAGAGAAACCAGGAATGTCGAAAGACAAACCTGGGGCATTTGGAAAAAAAATATAATAAAATAATAATGATAATAATAATAAAAGTAATAAATACAGTTATTTATTTATTTGATAATGTGAGATGTATGGTATTCTCTTCAGTTTCTCCAGGGCAAAAATTATATAAATTTTTATTTTTATAAATTATATTTTCTAAGAAATTGTTGGTGGGGTTATTTTTTAACTCTTTATGTTAGCTGATGATCGTCCCTCTCCGTTATTGGCACAAGTGGCCAGTTGGTAGGCCAAGCGCAAAATAAGGCCTGTTACGTCATGGAGTTTAGTTTAGTTTTCATGAGCCACATAAGGACTTAAGCCTATTCCTTTATAACTAACTAACGAACTCACTGGCACTATCGAACCCATACGTTCATGACCGCGCGGACATAAGCTTTCCATACATCCCTGTCCTGAGCCAATGTTTTCCAATCATCCCCTGTATAATCTACTTCCCTCAAATCATAGTTAACGCCTATTCCTTTATTGTATTGTTTTCCCTTTACAGAGATTTTGGCGCTCTCCACCTACAGGGAAGAATTTTAACCATACTAATTTAGTTACACTTGTTTTCGTATAGATGTCATTTTGAGTGGTACGTGGTCAGCGTTCCGCCTCATACTGACATCTAGGAAACCAAGGTAGTACAAGGACGGGAAAATTCAGTAAATTCTGCTTAGAGGCCTTTTCATTCAGGCTTAAGGATTTTTTACGAGCCTGAAAATCTTCAGACTCGGGACCCACGGCTTAAAGTTCCTCTCGGAGGACTTACTCCTTGGATTTTTCCGTCCTAAAAATTCCATCGACCCCGGCCGGGTTTGAACCCGCGACCTTGGGACCTTCCTTTATACAGAAGAAAAATAATTCCTTGATGCAGTAGAATTAGTATATGTAAAATTATTCATTTAGCAGGTTTCACAATATTTCACAATTAATCTAAAGTCATTCTCCTCCACATCTCTCTGCCATTCCAATCTCCATCGTCCAATCCTCTTTTCTCACATGCTGCTCAATACACGATCAATCCACGTTATTTTTAGCCGTCCTCTTCATCTCCTATCAAATGGCACCCATTCTAGTGTTCTTCTTGTGAATCTGTCTTCTGTCATTCTTTTTACATGACCGTTCTATTTTGTCTGTTTTTTTTATAAAATCCATATTATTGAAGTTTGAATATTCATCATCATCCAGGGATTAAGTCTGTTGGCTCGTTCCGACTTCATGAAAGCTGATATTGTTGAAATTGCTCAGATCATCTTCTATGTGGGCGTCCAACATTTCTCCTTCCGTGCGGTTTATAATTTAGCAATAATCTTGGAAATCTTCCTTCTGCATTCTTTGAACATTCATCTTTTGTTTAATTACGGTATATGTAAATTATACATTTAAAAAAGTATTCTTCTTCTCTTCCCTCCTTCTATTTCTTCTTCTTCTTCTTCTTCTTCTTCACGGGGTTAGGCAAATTGCCTGTTCCGACTCACAGTTGTTCTGTCCATCTTTTCACAGCCCTTCCTAGAACCTTTTGGCTTGTAGTTAAATGCTGCTTTTGGTAATCTTGTTACGTTCATTCTTTCTACATGTCTAAACCATTTTTCTCTACATTAATAATAATAATAATAATAATAATTATTATTATTATTATTATTATTATTATTATTCCATGGTGCGACAGGCCTAGAAGGCCCTTAGCCTACCAGCCGGTTGCTGGCCTCACATCCATACGTGTCAATCACAGAGGTAGATGATCATCCAGCCAGTGTAGGGGTGACATGTGGTCAACATGTCGAGTCCCCCAGCCGTTATAGATGGTTTTCTCAACCTAGAATCGCTACTTACTGTAGCTACCAAATGTCTCACGATGCTGGGTGGGCACCGGTCCCATTCTGGCCGAAATATCATGAGAACGTTTCTTCCCCATGGAGACTTGAACCAGCGCAAGTCCCGTAGCTCTGTGCCAAGGCTGCGGCGCGTTATTTTATTTTATCATTCAGTGGATACCTTTTTAACTTAAACTTTAGAAAAAAAGTATATCAACAAATTTAATTTCGAGGTGACAGATGTAGTTGGAATGAAAATTTATAAAATGTTTTATCCCAAAGTAAATTTATAACAGAGGTATATAAATCAATTCAAAACTTTTTATCTTTAAACGAAGTTACAGTGCAATATATAGCTCCGTAGTAACTCTCCTGAGATTTATTGTACCGAATAATGGTGATATGGTAGACGTGTCAGAGGAGAAGGAAATTGATAGGGGTTGTAATCCCCACACTGCATCCAGGAAATGTAATATGTATAACGTCTAGGGGAGACATTTTATTGCCACTTCGTTCGGACTCATTAAAATTATACGTATAAGTTAAGTCACGTAAAACCATTTTAATTTTTACAGCTCTCGCTGTGAAACCCTAGCGTTCACAGGAAAATTACAAAAAATATATCTTGTATCATTAAAAAAATAGACCAACATTATCTTATACTACAGTTCAATTGCAATAGAACTTATAAATGTTGCTATCTTTTTAAATTGTCATCATTTTCGCATCATATGGGGACTGGATTTATTTTATACAATTTTTTTTAAATCGCAGTCCGTGGTCGAGCGATAAGATATCATGTTTTGACGCATTGTTACAGAACACGCGCTGGTTCGAGGCCTCCCATGGCGAAAGAAATTTTCTCTTGAATTGGTGCCCACTATAGATCTACGAGTAACAAACTCACTGGCACTTTAAAACACATAGGTGGAAAATAGGTTCTCCATGCATTCCGAGTATAAGCTAATGTTTTCTAATAATTTCCTGTATAATTTACGACTCTCAGATCATGGTTAATTTTATTCTCCAATCTCGTTCTTGGCATAAGTATTGGACGCTTTCTCTCTGGTTTTCCTACAAGGAGTTTCCATGTCCCTCTTTCATTCCCCATTCGTGCCACATGTCTTGTCCAACACAATCTAGGAAACATAACTGTTATTAATATATCTTGTTTTCCATTAAGATCGTGTAGATCACTGTTACATAGTCTTCTCCATTCGCCTATCTATTCATCTCTCTTTGATCCAAAAAATTTCCTTAGAAATGCATTCTCAAATATTAGTGATATTTTTTCTTCCCTTAAAGTAAGAGTCCATGTTTTGGATCAGTATAATATAACTGGGAGAATAACAGGCTTATATATTTTCAGTTTATGTTTTTTTTTATTTTATCTTATTTATTTATTTTTTTTAGAGAACTTGGGGCAACCAGAATCCCTGAAATGCATAATGGCATGCATTTCCATAATTGATGCTATGTTTAATTTCTCTCTGCACTTCTTTCCTGTTTGTAATCATTGTTCTTAGGTATATCAGATTTAGAATCTGGAGACGTGATTAATTACAGTGGTCAACATGAATTTTGTCTCATGAGTACCAATTGTTGTACTTAATGCAGTCTTTTTATCGTGTTTGCAAATATGTATTCGGAATTTCTCCATCACCCACAGTTTTTTTGTTTTCAATTTCAATTAATGGATTTAAATTATTATTTTTTAATAAACTTTTTTCGTCCATTTGCCCATTGTAAAATAAAATCAAATGAGCTAACTCAAATGGTTTCAGCTATGGAAAAGAGATATCAAGGCAAATAGAATCCTAATATGCTGGCCGATTATTGTTGGATCATCAAGAGGCGAAATATAGCAGTGAGTCCAAATGTTCCAATATTGTGTAGTTACGAATGTAGAAGATATTAAAGTGTTTGAAATTATAAATTCCTGTCTCTCGGACACCTTGCGTGATAGAGAAAAACCGATATCATATTTGAATTCAGGAGAAACAATACTATCAGAATCACATATTTTTGTTTCTGAGACAAAGAAAATGTTTATTTTTTGTTGCTCAGTGTTATTTTACAGGAAAACAGTTTTCAGATACAATGGGTTAAACCTTTAATTGGCAATATATGCTTTAGAGTCCACCGCTGTGGTCTCGAGTTGGTAGCGTGCTGCCTTGTCACGCAGCGGGCCCGGGTTCGATCCCCGGTCGGGGCAGTTTTTCTGGGTGAGGTTTTTATCGGGGTTTTTCCTCACCTGTAAGACAAATGTCAGGAAAACTTTAAGGTCCAAACGGTCCCCGAAATCATATGGCCATCATACTTATCATTATCATCCTTACCATTATCATTATCATCATCCTTCACCGGTGTGGAAAGCAACGGGAAGCTACCACACCTACACAATTCTCTAGTAAAGCTGCAAGCATAGCAATTAAAATGCTATGATTGCAGTGAAGGACCTGCCTTCGGGCAGAATTATTTTGGATGGATGGATATGCTATAGGATACATTAAAATGATATAATTTATTTAATATTTTTAATAAAACACAAGAAAATGAACCAGTGTAAATTACTTGAATTTGTGTCGAATTACACAGTATACCTAATAATAACAGTTACACATGATTTTGTTTTCACTGCGGTCCGCCACATTTAAATAACTGACACGTGAGCTTAATGTTTTTTTTTTCCAATTTAAGGGTTAAAGAAAGTAGTCTTCTTCGTGTCTACTATTCAGTTTTGTACTAGAGCATGACATCAAATCTTTAGAGGATGAAGAAGGCCTACAACTCAATGGTATTAAATAAGCTGTTAGCATATGATGAAGAAATAGTATCATTAGGCGATACTGAGGAGATATTAATTGTAAGAGCTAACACTCACACTACTCTTTGTCCATTTAAGAGATATTCGAAAATAACTCTTTTCGGAATTCTGAACACCAGCAGGATACTATAAAACTTTTCCCTCTTAATTTAATCGAATGCCTTTTTTTGAGTCTACGTATAACATTGAGCAACAAAAAATAAACTTTTTTTTTGTCTCAGAAAGAAAAATATGTGATTCTGATAGTATTTTTTCTCCTGAATTCAAATATGATATCGGTTTTTCTCCATCACGCAAGGTTTCCGAGAGACAGGAATTTATAATTTCAAACACTTTAATATTTTCTACATTCGTAACTACACAATATTCGAATATTCGGACTCACCTAGACAGTAAGAAATGACGTTTTTCTGCTATATTTCGCCTGTGGAGCATCCCTCTTGATGGTCCAAACAATAATCGGCCAAGCATATTAGGATTCCATTTACCTTGATATCTCTTTTCCATAGCTGAAATCTCTGTGATGAAAGTGTTCCAGTTTTATTTTACCATGGACAAATGGACGAAAAAACGTTTATTAAAAAATAAATTAATTAAATACATTAATTTAAATTGAAATTAAAAAGAACTGTGGGTGATGGAGAAATTCCGAATACATATTTGAAAACACGATACAAAAACTGCATTAAGTACAACTATTGGTACTCATGAGACAAAAATCATGTTGATCAGTATAATTGGTGTACAGTGCCACTATATTATTTTCTCTAAAAAATCAGATCTATTGTACTAATTTAGACCTATTTCTTTTGAATTCATATTGATTATCACATATTATGTGTCAATATAGGGAGTAAACTGTGGATACTATATAATAATCATAAAGCAACTACGTCAGATATCTTGAAAATAATCTCACTCAAGGAGATTGAAACGTCGACTTGAATAAATCAATTTTTTTGACTGAGATAACGTTTCATTATTCTTGTTATTATTACTAATATATCTGTTAGAATTTTGTACGAAGTTGAAAGTAATGAGATATCCCTGTAATTATCGAAATCAGTTTTATCTCCATTCTTATAAATTGTTACTGTAATCGATTCTTTCCACTTATTTTGAAGAGCCTCATTTTCTCAAATCATTCTAGGCACCCAATGTATCTTGTCCACCAATTCCCCCCCCCCCCTTTCTTTATCCCTTCTGCTGGGATCCCTTCTGAACCTGATGCTTTATACATCTTTTTTTTTTCTATGGCCATTTAAACCTCTACCAGAACCCTTGGTTCTGTGACTAATATATCTGCTATATGCAAGTCATTCACCGCTGTGGTCTCGAGGTAGCGTGCTGTTTGGCACGCAGGGGGCCTGGGTTCGATCCCCGGTCGGGGCAGTTTTTCCGAGTGAGATTTTTATCGGAGTTTTTCCTCACCTGTAAGACAATTGTCAGGAAAACTTTAAGGCTCAAACTGTCCCCGAAATCATATAGCCGTAATCATCATCACCCTTATCATCTTTCACTGGTGTGGAAAACAACGGGAAGCTACCACACCTACAATTCCTAGTAAAGCTGCAAGCATAGCATGAAAATGCTATGATTGCAGTGAAGGACCTGCCTTCGGGCAGAATTATTGTGGATGGATACTGTATGTAAATCATCCTCTTCAATATCCTATTATACATTTGCATTTGATAGTTGATTTAAATAATGTTTCCATATATTTAATACATTTCCGGACCCTGCAAAGATATCCTCATTTTCATTCCTAATTATATTTGTTTTAGCCTGAAATGCTTTTCTCTGCATCCTAATTCCATGATTTTTTTTTTTTTGCATTCATTTCGAGATTATTAATCTTCTCTCATAACTATACTATAGTAAAAGTAAAAAAAAAAAAATCTATACAACTAAATGTATATAGTCAAACGTAGCAATATATTATATTAGGGAATTCACACTTAACAAATTAGGGTTATTTTGAAATAGTGACAGAAATCAATCACCTAGGAATGATAACAACCAGCAATGAGATGTAGAAAGACGTTAAAATATAGACCTATTCTGAAAACCGGAACGAATACTATTATGTACTTCATGGTCTCTTGACATCCAAATTATCTCAAACATATAAATTTAATATATATATATATATATATATATATATCGATGCATGCGAAACATGCTCTTATTACTTTAAGAGATTGCGAGAATAAAATAAATTTCTTAGTGAAAAGTTTGAACCAAAAAGAGACACAGATACGTGAATGGAGAAAAATACCTATCAGTGTGCCACATGATCTTTGTCCCGCGCCTTACCCGAGTGGTCTAATACATCATTCCTTGTGGCAAATCTGCGGACATTTGCTGGTTCGAGTCCCCATGGGAAAATTTCTCCTCCCATGGGTTTGGTCCAATTTTTCGAGTTACATTATATCACATTTCTGTATTCTGTATTATTATTATTATTATTATTATTATTATTATTATTATTATTATTGCTGTTGTAATTATTATTATTAATTATTTATCATTATTATCATTATATAATAATAACAATAATAACTACAACAATTATAAGAATAATTATAATAATAAACTACATTAACTCTCTGGCTCTATTGAACTCCCCTGGCAGCGCAACTTAAGCTCTCTATATATCCCTATCCTGAACTAATATTTTCCAATCATGTCCTGTATACTCTACTTCCCTCAAATCATTGTTAATGTTATTGTCCCACCTGATTCGTGGTCTACCAACTGGACGTTTTCCCTCCGATTTTCTTAAAATAAGCTTCCATGTCTCTCTTTCATTCCCCATTCGCGTCACAAGTTCTGCCCATGGCAGTTTATTTGATGACGATAATATAATATAATAATAATAATAATAATAATAATAATAATAATAATAATAATAATAATAGTAATAATAATAACAATAATATATTATTATATATTATTAATCTATTGCACGTGCCAGATAACAAAATGAACGTTAATTTTATAAGTATGGCGATTTTATCTATTTCACAGAAAGGTAACTTTAAAACAGAGATAACGATGTATCCAGATTAAAAGTTTAATCCTTGATATGAAATTATTTGCGTTTTATAAAAACAAGGTTAGTGCGTGTAATAATTTGTATTGATCAGCATGCAAGAAGCACTCCCCTTCGCCACACATAGTACTAGACCACTTATTACACACTTGAGTGCTTTTTTTTCGACTAAGGGGGTGATAAAAGGTTCTCTTGAAGTGTCTTGAAACAAAAATACCACTGTGTATCAGTTCATTAACAGTTTTATATAGCACCATGCTTAATGAGTAGTGACAGGGATGTATTACTTTAACAAATATGCCTACTCTGTAATATAATTCTACAATTATATCATTTTGAATATCAATTAAAATTCAAAATTATGACTATTTAACTCGTGCCTCAAATGGTAGCTAATGACCAATTACGTTTCAATGAATTTTGTTTTACAACCAATGACAGTCGTGTTTCACGTCACTCTTTATCGATTCCTCTTTATCAGCTCCTGCTTTTGTGATAAAGAAAGCTCCTCCTTTTTAATATTCTGAACAGCTCAGAGCATTATTTTTCTCTAACAAATACATTGAATACAGCAAATAATGAACAGGTTCCTTGATTTTACTGAGTTGTTTGCTAAAAAAATCTTAATAACCTATAATGTTGATTATAATACACTGTTTGATGTGTTTCATTATTTCTCCACTAGGATGCATTCTTACAATATTGCGATCCTATTTGGCAATAAATAATATGATCAAGTTGCAGTGAATTACATAACCTCACATTTCTGATCTGTTTTCAAACATCGTCGTTTACATTAAATATATAAATATTTTAAAATATCGGTAACTATTTTAAATAATAACTTTTGAATAAACAGTTTAATTTTATTCATTAAATAGTCCTAACAAAAGCCACTCTTGATTTCAAAATCCTCTAGATAAATTGGAAATCACTCGTGGCATTACTTATGATAAATCTATGGGAACCATTAACCCATTCGCCTCAGAAGACGAGGTACACTCGCCGGCTGTTAAATGGCCTTCAATTCAGAAGACGAGGTACGCTCGCATAACTGTGCCTGTTACAACATTTACAATATTTTGTACATCCCTTGGCAAGGTAATTTTTGTTAACATTTATGAATAGTACAGAAATGTGTTTTGGTCTTCAACCTTATTCTGATATCAAATACCGTTATCTTTTGTTCGTTTTTAATGTCTAAACTATGACGATATTAATTACGCTGGCTTAAATCCGGTTTCTGGGGAAATACATTGAGCATTTAAACCTGAAGCGAAAGGGTTAATAGAGTTTTTAAACCGTCTTTAGTACAAAGGCATACAAGAATAAGAACTTAAAAAACCTTAGCTAGACCAATGCTTATCTATGGAAACGAAGCTTGGACTATATGCAAAAGAGATATATGCAGAATAACAGCTAAGTTCATAAGAAGAACAGCTGGATACACAAATTTAAACAAAAAGAAAAACCTAGATATCCTTCGAGAACTTCAAATCACTTCGGTTATGGACCATATAACTACGTTATAGAAATAATTGACTTCAACACCAGCGTATGGATCGATCTCGCATCCCTTGCCAGATTTTGAATTATCACCGAGGAAGAAGATCTTTGTAAAGACCACTCAAAAGATGGCAAGTGACTGTACCTGGCCACCAGGCCTAATGATGGAAGGAAGATGATGATGATGATGATGATTACTCTATTAGCTCCAAAAAAGGAATTGGGATGACTTTGACGAATATGAGGATAATATTGAATACGGCACAAATTTTATGCAGTATCTACAATGGCGTACAATTCTAACTTTGAGGCTTTGTTAGGAGTTACTAGGTAAAGGTAAATTGATCCCTCTATAGGCCATTGGGGACTCGGGGTAGTAGTAAGTTAGGGCTTCCACTTTTTCTACAAAATCGGCAGTTGATGTCAGCCGGGTTGTGAGCACTGCGTGACGGCCGCCTTCACTCCCATAACTAGCGACTGGTACTCATTTGCTTTTGAAATTATGTAGACCCCACGGTCATGGTGCCGCCAGAAGGTTTGGGTCAATTTAAATGTCCTGACCCCACCGGGACTCGAACGCTCGATCTTCCGGTTTGTGGCGTATTGTCTTAACAAACTACGTTACGGCGTTAGGAGTTACTTAACTAAGTTAATTTAGTTACGCTTATTTCCCCACAGATGGTATGAATGATATGCTGTCAACATATCGACCCAATGAGACATCTAATAGGCAACTACGGTACTAATTGAATGATGAAGGCCGGTAAATTTTGCTTAGAGGCCTCTTTATTCGGGCTTAAGTTTTTTTACGAGCCTGAAAATCTTCAGACTCAGGACCCACGCTTAAAGTCGTCTTTCTCCTTGAATTTTTCATCCTAAAAAGTCCATCGATTTCGGCCGGATTTGAACCCGCGACCATCCGGACCAGAAGCAAGGAACGTAACCACTAGTCCACCGCGACCGACTTTTTACGCAGTAAAAACTTAAAAATAGTTACTTGTATTTACTAAAATTCCATCAAAAGGTATTGGGATTTTCTGGTCTCTGACCGAGTATAAACTGTGCCAGAACTATTGGTGACCTTCGTGCTGAGTTTCGGTCAGATCCGGAGGGCTCAACCATTCCATTCATCTCCATGGGTTTCTTCCTGGAATCCTTAAGATGCGAAAAGCAGCGGAAAAAAATGAATTTGTATTAAAATTCCTAGTAACACTGCGAATAAATTTGGGCCTTACAGTGGAGAACGCTAAGTTTGCAATGAAGAACCTGTGCTTCAACAGGAACCTACGAATGAATCATATTATACGACATCCTCTGTTTTGTAACGGTTAACATATATGTTTGGATTCCCAGAGGTTCTGGTTGGATATCCGACTATAGGCCCACTATATAAAACTTTCTTTAAATGTAGAATATGAAACAGAATCCGCCCATTTTTGACAAATCAACCGAATAGCTAAATTATATGAGAATTAGCGAAATATGGAAACGAAAACAAACTAAAGTTGAGGAACTGCGTCACGCTTACTTGGTTCGTTCTAATGTTGTCTGTTATCCAATGCAGCATTCACTTCAGTCAGTCGTTCTCTTAGGAACTGTTATGTCATGATTTCTTATGAATCACTTAATACAGATAAGTAGTGCCTATTGCATTATAGATAAATCGGGTTGAATATATTTTTTACCTAGAGATTTATTTTAAGTTTAGGTACCTGTGAAAGAGATATACAAACTAAAATTGCAATGGCAAAGAATGCAGCTATGACATTAAATGAAATCATATGGAACAAAATATTACAAAGCAAACTAAAATGAAAATTTATAAGAGCATAATACAGAATATTTTGTCGTATGGAAGTTAAACTGCTCTTTGAAATATATACCAATGATCACCCCCTGGAAGAAATAAACATGGCAGACCAAGATGGAAATGGAAAACTTATGTCAGAACTATGAATGATAGGAATTTGGAAGAAAGAGAGATTGGAATGATAGAAATTAATGGAAACTGAAGACGACAAACCTATAAGTGGGGGAAAGCCGAAGAAGAAGAATAAGAAGAAAATATGTTTTATTTTATCTGATTTTACCTAAAAAGTCCCTTGGTAACAAACGTGTATTAATTATTTACTAAGAGCATACAAATATAAAGTTATAATAATCAGAAAAAAGTATACCGATGTAGTCACATTTCCTGAAGAATATACAGTGGCACTTTTTCAAGAACTCCGCCAATAGGGCCTACTTCCTGCAGGAAACTCAAGTACCTGGAACCCATTAGGTAGAACATCAGATCATAAACAAAATACACATGACGTAAGGTGACTTTAGAAATCATCCTTTATCTGTGCAAAACTTTGATTTATATAATAATTATGTAAATCACTTTGGAGCTTGTAAGTATTTTGAAGTGTCCCCAGAGTACGCTACTAACGTTCTGCAGAGTTAGTCCTTTGGAGGGGCTGCCTCCTTAAAGCCTTTTGACTTGCTTCCTTGTGTTTTATCCCCACAAGGAGGATTGCCTCTTCAGCATTTTGCCTTTGAGGACTTCACTCTTGTTTCCCTGAGCTTGGTCTCTTATTTCATTCCCAGAGATTAGGTTGCCACTTCCGCCATTTTCGCCGTTTCGATATTTCTATCTCCGCCATGTCTGCCTTTGTGGTCTTCCGTGTTTGCAGCTTCCAGTGTGGTCGTTGTTCGCACGTTGCGGATTATTCTTAATTCCCTCTCCTCTTATCTAACCGCAAGCCAAGGCTTCCCGGTTATGATCATCTGGGTCATTGGTATAAGCCTCCCTACCACGCCAAGGTGATAATCCGCAGAAGTAAGACAACGACTAAAATTAAAGGAATTAAACACAACAATAGTGAAATACAGAACCAACTGGAAAGAACACTTGGCAAGGTTGACTGAGAATAGAATACCAAAAGCAGCATGCAGCTCTTCACCACGAGCAAGAAGAAGTTTGGGAAGACCAAGGAAACGATGAAAACAGCAGCAATTTGGAGCCGGAACAGGCTAGTAAACAAGCCTAAACCGTGATGAAGACGAAGAAGAAGAAGAAGAATTATGTAAATCAAAGTTTTACACAGACAAAGGATGATTTATTATAGTAGTAAAATGGCCGGACATGAATTATTTTACATAAAATATTTACCTACGAAGTCCTCTCAGCAATCTTTAGAAGTGTCATAGGAATTCTGGATCACTCTGTATGTTGAATTTTTTTTCCTCGATAACATAAATATCTTGATTTGACTATAAATTAGCAACTGTATTCTCAAAAAGAGTCCCACATCATGGCCGATCTTCTCTTTGCGGAGAACTACGGTATGCACTTTCATTCGAGTCACAATGGAGGAAGTTTTTCCTTATGGAATTGAGGGGGCAGTAAGTATGGCTCCAGGTTGAGAAAACGAACTATAACACCTGGCCCTTCATGCTGACTACACACAATAAATTTTCGTCCATACCTGTGAATTGACACAGGACTTTCTAAACCTGTAAGGTCATGGAATTAATGTTCAAAACGAATAAATATTTTTAACACAATTTTAAAATACCCAAAATACCCTCTGATATGAATATAAAAACTCAGTAATAAATAATATATGGATGTGCAAAATAGGCTATAAAGGAAAAAGGCAAATCCCAAATCAGAGCGGCAGAGATGAAATTCATGAGGATAACAGCAAAATACACATGGAAAGATAATTTAAAATAAATACAGAAATATTATCAGAACTTAAAGTTGGATGCATTCTTGGAAATATACCAAATTACAGATATAAAAGTAGAGAATACACATTTTTTTATTTTGTTTTATTTATTTTACCTGATGGAGTTAAAATCGCTAGGTCTTCTCTTCCACTTCACCAGGGTAAATTATACATGTAATAACAGTTTGGATTATGACCAGCCTCATGGGCTAGTGGTTAGCGTTTCTGACTATAGTTGATGAACTCACAGGTTCGATTCCCGGTCAAACCATAGGGATTTTTCCTTAAAGGGAATTATTCCTGTGGTTGCCCGTGGTCTGGAATTTAGGTTAAGTTTAGGTTAAGAACTCTCCTGGCGCTCCATTATCGTTTATCAGCCATCATATCAGCGAGGTAACGTAACTCCGATTTCCAGGTGCCCCAACCTAAGAAATGGATTGCAATTCCGCCAATGCCAGAGGAGAAAACCAGAAATGTCATAAAAGACAATCTGGTGACATTATAAAAAAATTGAATTATTACAAGTTGATTAATGATACATAATATGGTATAGGCTAGAGTTGAAAAGGACAGAAAAAAATAATAACAATATTAATAGTTTTATTTATTTATTTATTTATTTATTTATTTATATGCAGATTTTCAAAGTTTACACATAGTATGTCTGTGCCAAAAGTTTCATTTTTCTCCTCCACTCGATGTCCTCTTGTTCTCATTCCAGTTCTTATTTCTTGCATCCACGAGTTTCGAGTTCTTCCTTTCCTCCTTCTTCCAGGTGGACACCATTCCAATGTTTTCCTGATGGTAATAATAATAATAATAATAATAATAATAATAATAATAATAATAATTTTTATATACAGATTTTCAATGTTTACACATCTTTCTGTGCCTAAAGTTTTATTTTCCTTCTCCACTCGTCTCTATTCATCCACTCCATTTCTTCCAGTCATCTTGTTCTCATTTTAGTTCTTATTTCTTGCATGCACGAGTTTTTGAGGTCTTCCTTTCCTTCTTTTTCCAGGTGGACACCATTCCAATGTTTTACAATAATAATAATAATAATAATGATAATAAATAATAATAATAATAACCTATAATTTGATTATACATTGGAAGTATGATTAGAGAAAGTCAGCCAATCTAATATTAAAATATCGCCTATTTGGGAAACAAAGTTAAGTCGACCCTTATAAGAATGCTGGATGGATAATGAGACCAGAACAGGCCACTTGGCTATTATCCTTAATTCCTTAAAGATAATGATATATTGTAATAAATTTGTTCTTTCTTCAGATATCTGGTACATGATTTTCTGGAGTAAACATTTGAACATAATCTACTGCTGTGGTCTCGAGGTAATGTGCTGCTTTGATACGCAGCAGGTTCGATCCCCGGACCGGACTAGTTTCCTGCGTGATATTTTTTCCCGAGGTTTTTCCTCAACTGTAAAACAAATGTCAGGAAACTTTCAGCACCAAACGGTCCCCAAACATCACATGATCATCATAATCATCATCATTCATATTCGACTTAGATTCAGGAATCTCCTGACGCACCACTATCATCATCACCCCCCATCATTTCATCGGGTCAGCGTAACCTCGTCTTCCAGTCACCTCAATCTCAGAAGTGGGTTACAATGACAGGAGAGAACACCAGAAAATGTCGAAAGGACAAACCTGATGATTGAATAAAAAGTTTAAACATATTTTATCTTTATGTGGCACGTATGGAGGATGAAAGAGGTGCATGGATGCTCCTTGTAGGAAAACCAGAGGGAAAAGCCCAGTTGGTAGACCAAGAATGAGGTGGAAGAATAACATTATCCATTATTTGAGGGAAGTAGATTATACAGGGGATGAATGGAAAGCATTAACTCAGGATAGAGATGTATGGAGAGCTTATGTCCGCGCGACCATGAGCCTACGGGCTTGATAGAGCCAGTGAGTTAGTTAGTTAGCTAGTTAAAGAGTGATATTGAGAGATGATCAGCTTGTTGATGATTTATATTTAGAAACTAAGTTCCTTTTTTTTTTTACTGAACAACTACTGTAGTTGGTTTAATTTGTTATTGATTATTCTCTTAAGTAAACTTGTTGGAATGAAGAGTTTCTTGGAAATTTAATTTGCAGCGATTATAGAGTTAATTACATCATTAGCAATAAAACAGCTGTAGGAAATATGATGAATGTTATCCTGCTGCACCCAAATACATAGATGTACATTGAATTCCTTCATAACCATTTCTCTGGAATTGGAACATAAATTCGGTACTAGCGCTGTTAAACTCGCAAGCTGGTGAAGATCGTTCTTAATCTTAATTAAAATCTGTTGAATATCCTTCCTAAGATACAAGCATTTAGATGAGACCATGTGTTCTTAACGCCCTTTGTGCTAAGAATGTGTTTAAATAATTCATGGGATAATAATTAGAGCAATGGCAAAGAAGTCTTGCTTGAATGCTAAACAGAGTCATGAATTTCTTTAACCCACGCCACTTGAGCTGGAAGGCAACGTAAATGACCTTGTTGTCGACCTGCCCTATAATCTTGAAAAGTATTCTTTAAATTACAAGGTCAGGTATTGTTCGCTCATCGTTTACAAGCACTCTTCTGCACGTTCAAGTACCAATACGGTTCCATGGTTTTCTCCTCAACCATATACACCTTCTCTGCAACATTTTTAATGTAGCCTACACACCATCATAATCATATGCTTTATTATTGTTATTATTATGTGGAACATTCGAGGAAGATATGGTTCCAACAGTGTGAAGGCGGAACAGGCAAAATTACCTAATCCCTACATGGAATATAATAATAATAATTGTTATTTATTATTATTATTATTATTATTATTATTATTATTATTATTATTATTATTATTATTATTATTATTATTATTATACAAAAAGTAGAAAATTACACATATATCAAACCATAGTTCAGAGTATTTTAACATATGGTGCTGAAGTTTGGCAAATTCCTACCAGGGAAACGAAAAGAATTTAAAGTACAGAAATGGATGTTTTAAGATCAGCTGGAAAATCTAGAATGGATAGAATATGAAATAAAGAAATAAAGGAAATTGTGGGTATGCAAGAGAAGCCGGACATCACAGACATTATAGAAAAGAAAATATTACAGTGGTATGGTCATGTCGAAAGAATGCCAGAGCAAAGATTGCCTAAACGTATTATGGAATGGATCCCAATGGAAAGGAAGAAGAAAGATAGACCAAAGAAAACCTTGACAGAGAGTGTGCAAACGGCAATGATTGGCAGAGAATTGAAGGAAGTCATTGGATGGATAGAGAGAGAAAAGAATTTTGTTTTCCGGAAGACTACGGCAGTTTTTGTGTTACCGGATGATGATGATAGTGATTATTATTATTATTATTATTATTATTATTATTATTATTATTATTTATTATTATTATTATTATTATATTATTATTATTATTATTAGACTATGAAAAAAGGGTGTAGATGCCAAGATGATATTACATTTTGAAGTAAAAGGCAAAAGAGGAGACCTGAAGAACAGAGGGTTCAAGGAGTGCATAGGAGTTTGGCGTCGAGAGGATTAATAGAGAGTGATGTAAAAAATAGGGATTTTTGGGGGAGTAAAATTTACAAATGGGAATAGGAAAACTACCGTATTGTAGAGGAATTGCTAATAAAGAAAATAATTATTATTATTATTATTATTATTATTATTATTATTATTATTATTATTATTATTATTATTATTTATACAGATATGCACGTACTATTTTAGTTATTTAATTAGGTCAGACTCATTCAATCTCAACGAACGTAATGCTTTACTTACTTCTCCAGACTCCATGGCGCGACAGCCTAGAAGACCCTTGGTCTAACAGACGGCTGATAATCCACTTGTTTACAGACTTTGACGATTTTCTAGCCAGTATAGGGTGACATGTGGTCAGAATATAGAGTCCCTATTGGTTGTAGCTGGTTTTTTCAACGTGGAGCTGCCACTAATTGTAGTTACCCAAATTTCTCATGGTGCTGGGTAGACATCAGTCCCATATTGGCCGAAATTCCATGAGAAAATTTATTCCCCCAAGAAAATTCGAACCAGAACAAGACCCGCAACCTTGCACCATGCTTTAAACCACTACGCTACGGCACGGGACAATATTTCATCTACAATTTTTCATATTATTTAAACCAAGAAATTCAATAAGCCAAACGCTAAGTTACATTTTCATTAATGTCAAACCTTTCATCATTATCGTCGCCTCGTATTTCATTTAAATAATAAAATTCAGTAAAATTTTAAAAAATGACCACACAAAATAAAAGCGTAGGCCTATGCCTACTGGTATTCAATCAAGATCCTACGCGCGTTATGAATTACCGGTATGTTTTAAAAGTGTCTAAAAAATTTGAGCAAGCAGTTACCGAATATTTTGAGTTACCTGCATTATATAATGGAAATGAACAGCTAGCTAATGACAAATGAGGGAAATTTTAAAGAATTGGCTGAATTCAAGTACCTAGGAACAATAATCACAAATAGGAATTAGATGCACAAAGAAATTAAACATAGACATAGTCTCAATTCTGGAAATGCATGCTATTATGCATTGCAGAGACTCTTGTCGTCCCAACTCCTTTCAAATAACGTTAAACTGAAAATATATAAAACTATTATTCTATCAGTTATATTATATGGATGCAAAACATGGACTCTTAATTTAAGGGAGGAAATTACGAGTATTTGAGTATAAAGTTCTCAGGAAAATGTTTGGAACAAAGAGGAATGAACAGACAGTAGAATAGAGAAGACTACATAACAGTGAACTACATGTTCTTTATAAGAAGCCAGATATAATGAGAACAGTTAAGTCTCTTAGACTGCGATGGGTAGGACATGTGGCACGAATGGGGAATAAAAGACATGCATGGAAGCTTCTTGTAAGAACACCAGAAGGAAAACGCCCAATTGGTTAGACCATGAATGAGGTGGGAGATAACATTATCCATGATTTGAGGGGAGCTGATTATACAGCGGTGATTGGAAAACATTAGCTCGGGAGAGATGTTTGGAGAGCTTATGTCCGTGCGGCCATGAACCTACGGGTTCGATAGTGCCAGTGAGTTAGTATGTCGATAACAGATATGCAGAAAAATCTGTTGAGTAGGATATACGTACATGTAAATTAATTAAACCGAAGAAATTTACATGGTTCTAATAGAATTACAGGCAATCAATTTGATTCACGGTCTCAGAAAAAAATCAGAATTTCGGTTCTTAAAGTTGTGTATATTTGATTAATCTCGGTTCATTATTAGAATTAAATACCAATATGGGATGGAGTGGGTCAAGCCTTAACTAAGGATTGGATAGTGCCCGCTATTAAGATTTATACCTTTTACATTCATCACTTTTTCTTATTCACACCGTTGAGGTTATAATTATTATAATTATAAAACTTGTATACATTTATTATATACCGTCGTCCTTTTAAAAATAATTTGGAAATCAAGAGTGGCATTTGTTAGGACTATCTAACAAATAAAATTAAGGTGTTTACTAAAAAAATCATTATTTAAATGTAGTATTTTTTTAAATATTTATATATTCAATGTAAACGGCTATGTTAGAAAACAAATGAGAAACGATTGTTTAGTTCATTTGTTCATCACTGCAACCATATCATATTATTTATTGCCAAAGGATCGCAATATTGTAGGAATGCACCCTAATGGAGGAAAAATGAAAACACATCAAACTGTTTTATAACCAACATTAAAGGTTATTAATTAATTTCTGATGTCCTATGATATCCATATGTAATTCTGCCCGAAGGCAGGTCCTTCACTGCATTCATAGCATTTCCTGCTATGCTTGCAGCTTTACTAGGGAATTGTGTAGGTGTGGTAGCTTCCCGTTGCTTTCCACACCGGTGAAGGATGATGGTGATGATGATGGTAATGAAAAGGATGATGATGATGATAGCCATATGATTTCGGGGACCGTTTGGGCCTTAAAGTTTTCCTGACATTTGTCTTACAGTGAGGAAAAAACCCCGATAAAAACCTCACCCAGAAAAATGCCCCGACCGGGGATCGAACCCGGCCCGCTGCGTGACAAGGCAGCACGCTACCTCGAGACCACAGCGGTGGACGTCCTATGATATAAATATGTCAATTATATTTTTCTGGTACGTAAATATCTGGGAAATAATACTTTTAAGAACGTGCAAACAGTGGTTTCTTTTTCTTTTTTTTCTTTTTTTGTGGTATAATCAATTGCTACAAATGTTTTTAATATTATCTCCCACAAGCACTATCTGGTTACATTCGTGCACACTATATAGTCTATATACAATCTGGTAGCTACTTGCATTCTAGGATTCCTACATCTTAATATATGCATTTTTATTTTCAACGCATTTCTTAGAGAGTCAGTCATGGCAAAATAATGCTATGACCTAATCAGAATGTTTAAAAAGGAGGAGCTTGATTTTAGAGTGATAAAATTAAATTGATAAAATCGAGGTGAAAAGATTGTGATTGTTTGTAAATCAAAATTCATTGCAATGTGATTGGTCATTGTCTCCCATTTGGGGCATGAGTTAAGTAGTCTAGATAAATTCACTCGTCACTTCGTGTCATCATGAATTTATCGATGATTTGGAAACACTCGTGGCATTACTTATGACTATTTAACTCATGCACCAAATGGGAGTCAATGGCCAATCACAATTTCAATGATTCTATTTACAACCAATCAGAGTCGTGTTTCACCAAATATTTATCAGTGTTATAATTACCATATTAAAGAAAGCTCCTCCTTACAATATTGCGTTCCTTTGGCAATAAATAGTATGATCTGGTTGCAGTGATAAACAAAAGAAGCAGTAGAAGCGTACCTATCGTTTCTCATTTGTTTTCAAACATCGCCGTTACATTAAATATATAAATATTTTAAAATAACTATAGTTAAATAATGATTTGTGAGTAAACAGCTTAATGTTATTCGTTAAATAGTCCTAACAAATGCCACTCTTGATTTCCAAATTCTCTAGATAAATTCACTCCTCACTTCGTGAAGTCGTGAATTTATCGATAATTGGAAATCACTCGTGGCATTACTTATGATAAACAAGCCCCGCCAATGGCCATATTTTCTGCCTTGTCACTTTTTACACTCTAAGCTATTATTCATATCAAGTGTGAAGTAATTATATTCTCAAAAAGTTGTTTACATAAATTGTGACTTTCATATTACAGTGCATCTTTGTTTTTATAATGAGATTTACTACAAGGAAGCGTCTAAATATAAACATAATACTGTACAAAACGTTATCATAGTTGCGCAATTTTGTTGACCTTACGACCTGTAACAGTGTATAGTGTGACAGAAAACTTGCAGCTGGCTATTGCTGACCTTAGTGGCTCTTTAATGCGCCAGATGGTTTTTCTTCTACATTGCATACAGAAATTTGAGAAATCTGCAAATGCAACCACCTGATTAATCTTAATTTAACGTTCTATTTCATAACTCGTACTAGACATCTTAAATAAATATCAACTATACTCTCAGTGAAAGAAAGTTCTCGCACGATAATAAACGATCTAGTGCGGAACGGGAGGGGGGGGGTGTTTTAGTTTACATTCAGGTGGATTCCTCGAATACCATTGGCTAATGATAGACATGACGATTGTTTGTATTATTATACTACACAACATGATATATTTTAAGATTTTTCATGCCTAGAAAATAGTATTGCCCTTATGGGAACGCGGTTATCACTTGAGACCGCAGACTGAGTGACAGAGATGGAAATATATCTCCTCCTCACCTTCTATCAGAAAGTACAAACAGCACCATAATTTTATGGCACAATTATCTACATTACTATTACTAAATCGAATTCATGATCATTCTAAAATGGTTTTCTAAAAAAACATTAACATTTGGAAATGTGTAGGTTGTGATTACAGAAACGCCAGTAACTTCAGAACATGTTATATATTAGCTGCGTCTCTTTTTTGACCACGACTGTATGTGTCAAAACAAGTTTCGTTTGAAAGAATTTGGTTCAGTGACATCTTCTCTAGTCGCTGTTCCAATAATTTACTTCCCTAACTTTATTAAATATTTGTGTGATAATTATACGTACTATAATGGAATTTATTCATAAATCGGGCATTCATTTTCTTGCTCCATAAGAGTGCACCGCGCGGTCCTACCAATCTTTTATTATTACCTTGAGTTTGAAAGTTTTGAGAAACTGTATCGACATTCCTTTGCCCGGACCCATAGAAGGCAAAGATAATCCAACTTTCCTAGGTAAATTATTAAACATATAGTACTGAATGCTAAACAGTATTATAATCGTAGAAGCTAGAAGGAAAATGGGGATTAATTTGGCTTGAAGAAAGCTTTCGAATATCAATCAATACCAAACATGACCAGCTACGCAATTAGTAAACATAAGTTAACTAAAAAAATGTAACTTTTTAATTAGAGTCATAAGTCAGATAATTGAAATACAAATAATATAACAAAAGTTTATCTTCTTGACCATTGAAAGAAAAGACATGAATGGAATAATATAAATTGAACTCGGTCATCAAAAGGGTAAAAAATAATAATGATATATTCATACATACATACACACACTCAATCCAGTCCAGGCAAGGGCTAGGGTTCACAGTCCTGGTTGCCCTACCCTGTCTTATGGGACTGAAGAAAATCAAACAGCTCCTTCGAGCTACCGTCGGTCAGACCACGACGATTCCAAAGTTGATGATGGACCCTGATATTGTCTTGCACAGCTTATTTGAGTTTTCGATAATAAAGGGAAGATGCGCAGTCACACGCAGCGCTTAAAGAAGGAAGAGGGGGTACGTAGGAGAGAGGATAACGAAGATAGGAATTTGGCACTGTTCTATAACATCACTGCGGAGGGAAGACTCGATGACGTACTAGTTGCGGTATGTATTACGTACCGAAAAGGTGATTTCGGTACAATAGTTATGCTATTTTCTAGACGAAAAACCCTGATAAAGATCTCTGCTATCCAGCAAAGTTACTACGTTAATTTGACTGTTACACTCATATGACGTCGCACAAGTTTTAAATCTTCTTCCTTCTTCATTATCCAAGGATTAACCTTGATGACTCGTTCCGGCTTCATGAAACCTAGAATTGTTCAAATTGTTCAGACGATCTTCTATGTGGGCGTCCAACATTCTCCTTCCGTGTGGTTATAAATTCGGCAATAATTTTGGCATTTTATCAACATGTTCTTTCCACGCGTTCCTGTATTTAATTATTCGATCTGTAAGTTTGAAAATATTTAGTTTCTTTTCTTATATCTTCATTCCTTTTCTTATCCAGCAGAGTATATCCTGCTGTATTTCTTAAAAATCTCAGCTGCTTCCAATCTTTGTTCTTGTCTTTACTAGTTCATAATCATCAACAACAAGGATTAAGCCCAATGGCCTGTTCCGATCTCATTATAGGTCGAATTGGTCCTTCCATCTCTTCAATGGTCTTCCCAACAATCTTATCCCTTTTGGTTTATAATTATACATTCGTCTTGGTATGCGCTGTTCATTCATTCGTAATACGTGCTGAAGGTAAACATTTTGATAGTATTTTATTCTTTCACAGAGATTAAATATATTAAGTCCTGTCCTTATATCTTCGTTTTTCTTTTTATCGGTCCTTTGGTATCCTGCTATTGCTCTCAACATCTTCATTTCTGCAGCCTCTATGTGTTTACTATCTGCCTTTGTTAATGTCCAGGTTTCACATCCATAGATAAGAGATGGAACCGCCAATAACTTGTAAAATTTTAAAATAGTTTCCTTTTAGTTTTATTCAATAAAATACTTTAATTGTCCACATAGATAATTGAATCGTTGTATATTTAGTGTTTTATCTAAATTTCTGTCATTACCTAAATGACATCTCAAATAATTAAAATTCTGAACTTGGTCTATAATTATATTGTTTATCACTATTTTTGTTCTTATTGCACATTTTTCTTTCAGAGCTAATATTTTTGTTTTAGATGTAGATATTCTTAAACTGTATTTTAGAGAGATATTTTTAAAGTATACTTTACTAGTTTTAAATGTTTTATATATATAAAGATATATATATATATATATATATATATATATATAAATGTTATGACGCACATCCACCTGCTATCCTTAGACACTTCAATGACACTGTTCAATTCTGTCATATCACCAGTAGCAACATTACAGAATATGGGAACAGCTATCCAGCAGCGACTTCGGAAATTAATATTAAACAGGTCAAAGCCCGATACTTGAAACGAGCAAGTAATAATAGGATTGTCATTAATAATTGCAACATCCAGCCCACCAGAGTAGGAGTGACATGTGGTCAGCATATGGGTCCCCAGCCGTTATAGCTGGTTTCCTCAATCTAGAACCGCTACTTACTGCAGCTACCCGAATTCCTCACGATGCTGTGTGGATACGGCCCCAAAATAGCCGAAATTCCATGAGAAAAATCTGAAGTCTCCAGGTGTGCTAAAAGTATTCATTAAAAATTACCATATTACTATTTGAATTGCATTTGACTATAATTGTATATTTTTTATATAAAACTGTTATTATCCCAGTTATATTAAACGGATGCGGAACCTGGACTCTTACTTTAAGGGAGGAGAAAATATTTCGAGTATTTGAGAATAAAGTTCTTGGACAAATTTTCGTACCAAAGAAAGCTGAACAGACATCCAGACATCTGATTGGGAAGACTACATTACAATGAACTACATTAGCATTTTGGGGAAACCAGATGTAATAAAAACAGTTAAATCTCGTAAACTGCAATGAGCAGGATATGTGACACGAATGAGAAGAGAAAGTGGGGCATGGAAGCTCCCTGTAGGAAAACCAGCGAGAAAGCGCCCAATAGGCAGGCCAAAATGAGATGGGAGAATGACATTAACCATGATTTGAGGGAAGTAAGTTATACAAGGGATGATTAGAAAAATATTAGTTCAGGATAGGGATATATGGAGAGCTTAATTTTTATATTTGTATGTTCTTAATAAGTCTTGATACAAGATATCTAAATTATTTCTTTATTGACAAACGTGTTATGATTGTTACAGATAAAGAGACATTTTTAGATAAATTCAGACAATGTGAATGAAATTGCTATTAGGAAACTGTCAATCACTGCATGCTGAAACCTACCTTGAAACCGTTGTCATGTACCAAGGCGTATCCAAAGTATTATCTGCCGTGTTTAACTGTAAAACACTAAACTCCAGCGCCAAATCTCTCATTTAGACTATAGGGAAGTAATACAACTCGTGATTCTGTAGATTGGATAGCCCTCACTACCTGCCGTCTGCGCAGCGTCCGTCTCACTCCCACTCGCTCTTACTCAAGCATCTGCTCCGTAAAGTGAGTTGCCATATTGGAATCTGGTTTCGATTTCTGTGCCTTACAGTTAAAAACGGCCTTTGTACTTCACAACTCTTGTCTGGGAGAAAATTTTCAAGGTAAGTTTTGGCATGTTATGGTTGACAATTCCCTTGTAAGTAAAATAGAATTAAAATAAACTACAAAGAATTTCAAGAAGGGATCAGGTCAGAAACAGCACAATAAAGGAAATTATGCAAGTTGAAAAAAAAAATATATAGGAAAAATAAGAAAAAAAAACGTTTAAAATGGTATGGACATCTCATAAGAATGGAAGAAGAGAAAATACCAAAGACGATCCTCAATTGGAAATCTAATGGAAACTGACCCAATCCCTCTGGCGGCACCATGGCCCTGGGGTCGACTCAGCCTCTAACGGAAATGAGTACCAGACGCTTGTGCTGGGGGTAAAGGCGGGCCGTCACGCAGGGCTGACAACCCGGCTGACATAAAGTGCCGATTGTCTAGAAAAGTGGCCTTAACCTCCTACTACACCAAGGGCCTCCGGGCCTGTTGTGGGATCACTTTACTTACTTTACTTTACTTATGGAAGAAGTGGAAGAGGCAGCCTGAAGAAGGATGGATGGATGGAGTGAAGAGAAGTATGGAAGTTAGAAATTTGAGGAAAGAAGATACTTTAGGCAGGAATCTCTGGCGACAAATCACTTTGGGTTGCAGGAGAAACACTATATTATGGAATATTCCTAAATAAAAAAAAACTACAGTAGTGCCAGTGTAAAAACCGGTAGCGAATCACACGACAGCTTTTGATCAGCTGACTAGTTGCTTTACTAACAGTGGTTGTCGTTATGGTTACGTGCCAACAGACACACGTCACATTTGCAGATTATATTACGGTATTGCCAAGTTTTCTCTTATAATACTATAATTATAGTCTGACCAACGGATCTGCGTCCCCGTAAGATATGCGAACTAAACACTAATCATTTTCTGCCTCTATAAATCATTTCCGTTACCTGCATTCCTCTCTCTTTCTTTCTTTCGCCCCTTCCACTACTCACAATTTGAGTCTTCTTGAGGACAGGTTTATTTACACTTGGCAGTCCAGTGTTGTCAACTCAACATGAACACTATAGCTCGGAGTGATGAAAGAAATATTATTAGGCAAATAATAACAAAGTCAATCAGCGTCATTAGACCTACTTAATATGAAGAAGTAATAATTAAGCTTTACTGGATTCATATCCAAGATCCATTACAGTCCACTGTTTGGGAAGTTTGGCAACATCCCCACTCAGAAAGTTATCGTCCTGCTGTTTGACGTGATGGGGAGGGAAGTGCGTGGAATGGTGTGATATAGGCGTGAATTTTTCTAAGAACGCTAAAGAGGCACAGATCCGTTGGTCCGACAATACCATTGTTCTCACGTTTCTTTTTTTTTTCGAAATAATCTCTAACGTTTAGAAATTGTTTCTCTGGTTTGCGAATTGATAGTCCTCCCGACTCCTCCGCGGCATTATGACGCTTAAATTCACAGATAACACCACACTGTAATAATACACCAACTGATTCGTCCACCACACAAGACCGTACTGACTATACAACGCCACTCTATTTATAAACCACGGCAGCAGCTGTCCCGCAAAAAATCGGTTAGTTTTTTAGCCACGCCGGATATTAGAACGGCTCGACTTTAAACTCCATGTCGCGATAGGCTTAGAAGGACGAAATAAAAATAACAAAAAAATCACTGGAACCCTCCAACCAATCAGCGCACAGGAACGGTTGCCAAGCAACACTTGGAAGACACCTGTTGGCGAATACAAACTCGCGAAGTACTTAACAAAAATCCGCTGCTCACCGCGCGAAATAAAATAAAATAAAAAATATACAGTGCAGTCAAATGTTGTGGCCGGTTTTCAGAAATTATTATGTGAAATGTAAATGAACATAAAATATTGTTAGACTATTTGTATGAAAGGTAAACTCTCAAAGTTTTTTTTAATTTTTAATATTCACAGATGTTCTATGTGAGCGCTTTTGTTACAACGACAGATGTCAAGCCGATATTCAATCTCCTGGCCAACTTTCTGTAGCAGTCCGCGGGTCGATATGCAGCAATGGCTGCTGTGATGCGGGGCACGCAGTTCATGCAGTGTTGTGGGAAGTGGTGGTACGTAAACATGATCCTTTACAAGACCCCACATGAAAAAATCACACGGGTTAGATCTGGTGAACGAGGTGGCCAATGAATGAGTTGTTGATCACCCTGAGATGCACGGCCTATCCAGCGTTGTGGTAAAAGCCGTATTCAAATGGTCTCGAACACTGCCATGGTAATGTGGAGGGGCACCATCCAACTGCAGAAGAAATCTGGGACTATCCGCTTCAAGCTGCGGAAGGACCATGTTGTGAGCATATCAGGAAAACAGGTCCGTTTCACAGTACGTTCAATAAAGAAAAAGGGCCCATAAACCTTTGCATGGGAAATGGCACAAAAGATATTCATTTCGGAGAATCGCGTTGATGTTCCAGAGTTGCATGGGGGTTACCATTTCCCCAAATCCTTACATTGTGTCTATTTCACCGTTACTGAATGAAAGGTGGAAGGATGGAGGAGGAAAGTCGCTTCATCACTGTAAACTACCCCCTCTTCATGGAACTAATTTCTCTTCCATAATTGCGAGAAAATCAACACAGAAGGACGCTCGCAAAGCATATCGGCGGGTTTTAAGGGCTTGAACCAGTTGCAAGTGGTAGGGGTTTCATCTGTAAACGTTTCCGGAGAATCCGCCATACAGTTTTTTGTGGTAGTTGAATTCTGTCGCTCCCCGGTAGGTGGATTTCTGTGGACTTCCGCACGAAGCATGTGCGAACCGTTTCGACTGTCTCTTCACTCGGTCGCACGGACGGCAGTCGATTTTCGTTTACAGATACAGCCTGAATCCCTAAATTGTGTGTACCACTTACGAATGGATCTCCCATCCGGCGGGTCTTATCGTATCTGGTACGGAAATGTCGTTGAACACTAGTCACAGAGTTGTTTACATGGTAATCAAGCACACAGAAAGACTTCTGATCCCCAGTCAACGCCATTTTCCTTTACTGCTCTGCTGTTGACATCTTGCGGGTGAACGCGGAACTTTAGAAGTGGACAAACAAACTTTGAGAGTTTACCTTTCTACAATATGTCTCACGATATTATATGTTCTTAACATTTCACATAATAAATTTCTGAAAACCTGCACAACATTTTGACTTGCCCTGTATATAATTCTTCCGCAAATAATAACAATCAAAACTTAACCGTGGCCGGGTACTTGCTGCCGCTGGTCATCCAAAGTCATCAATCATCATCATCATCACGGGTACTTAACCCAACATTCAAAATTAACCGGGACAAATGGACTGTGTCTAGGAACCCGGGGTTCCTCCATTCAGGGGAACCGAAGGACTGCCCGCCTCTAAGTCAATCAGACGTAGGGCAGACCACTCTTACCGGCTTAGAAGGCCCTTAGCTTACCAGAGTGCTACGGCCTCATATCCATTAGAGAAACTTCGAATAGAGGGAAAACTGAGTACAGTGACATCTAAAAATTCCGGTCGTTTACGATGAACTACAATGAGCAAACTACAATGGTAGCGCGTTTGGTAGTAACAGAATAGTACTAAATAAAACAATGCAAAGGCACACGGCGTCGTGGGCACGCTCGTGTTCACTCGGGATTATGGGAAAGTAGCCATTTTGTAAATTTATTTTTTTAACTGCTAACCTTTCGTTCTGTGTAGATGGTCCTGTAAAAATTATATACTATCGAAAGTAAATCATTACTTAGATTTCATTTTACTTTATTAATTATAAGTAAATTCAAGCTTAAAATTCATCGGAGAACATATTGTTTAAACAACTCACCTCATAGGATTCATGCTTCCATGATATCGCGATTTCAAACATAATCATGTTCATCGTCAGCCATAAATCCGACTGATGAAATTCTAGAATTTCTAGAATTTCTAGAATTTCATCAGTCGGAGTTATGGCTGACGATGAATATGATTATGTTTGAAATCGCGATATCATGGAAGCATGAATCCTATGAGGTGAGTTGTTTAAACAATATGTTCTCCGATGAATTTTAATGATTATACCTCATAATGTTTACTTCCCAGAGAATGAGGAAGGCTTACAATCAATGGTATTAATAAGCTGTTAGTTTATGCTGATGATGTAGTACTACTGGCCGATAGCGAGGAGATACTAAAGGCCAACCACGCACACACTATTGAGTAACACTAAGAAATTAGGACTGGAAGTAAATATGAGTAAAACTAAATATATGGTCACACGTAGAAATACATTATATAATGGAAATGGACAGCTAATGACAAATGAGGGAAATTTTGAGGAATTGGCTGAATTCAAATACCTAGGAACAATAATCACAAATAGGAATGAGATGCACAAAGAAATTAAACATAGGCTCAATTCTGGAAATGCATGCTATTATGCATTGCAGAGACTTTTGATGTCCCAACTCCTTTCGAAAACGTTAAGCTGAAATATATAAAACTATTATTCTACCAGTTATATTATATGGGTGCGAAACATGGACTCTTACTTTAAGGGAGGAAAGGAGATTACAAGTATTTGAGAATAAGTTCTTAGGAAAAATTTTGGACCAAAGAGAGATGAACAGACAGGTGAATGGACTCATAACAATGAACTACATGGTCTTTATAGAAACCAGATATAATAAGAACAGTTAAGTCCCGTAGACTGCGATGGGCAGGACATGTTGCACGTAGGGAATGAAAGACGTGCATGGAAACTTAGTGTAGGAAAGCCAGAAGGAAAACGCCCAGTTGGTAGACCAAGAATGATAAGGTGGGAGAACAACATTAACTATGATTTGAGGGAAGTAGATTATACAGGGAATGATTGGAAAGCATTAGCTCAGGATAGGGATGTATGGAGAGCTTATGTCCCCGCGCGGCCATGAACCTACGGGTTCGATAGTGCCAGTGAGTAAGTAAGTATGTTTACTTCCCAACATTAATTAATATAAATTCAAGCTTTTTACGTTTTTAATGTGAATCTATTTTCAAAGATAAACCTACTAAACGTGATAAAAATTCCAAGATTTGTTAGGTTAGGAAGAGTGATGTTAGTGTACAGCCATTTCTAATAAACATTTTAAAAATGTGACTTTATAATGGATTTCATATGTATAACATGGCTAATGTTCTTTAATAAATATTGTATAAAATACGTATGTGAGAATAAGGGGGTAGGTCAATTGTACACATTTATTAAAAGAGTTCATAATGCACGTTTTTAAATTTTAATAAACGAAAATAACATGTTTTATTTATTTCCATTCTTCCCTTCTGTTAAAATTAAATAAAATCTTTAGGTCTGAGAGGCTGGGTATAAATAATTCCACAATTTAAGATTAATTAATACGTTATTTATTCCTATAAAAGTTCAATTTCATGATTATTCACCAGATGGCGTTATATAATTATAATTCATAATTTTACCACCAGGCGGTGCTGAATTTCATATTAGTACCAGAAAAAAATCGAAAAAAATTAGATGTCGTTAGTTGTTCTATACTAGCGCCGCTTATGGCATGTAATACGCGAAACTTGTCCACTTTCTTCTCTGGTATTCTGTGCTCATATCAATATTACTAATTCATAGCTTCCTCCTCCTCAACTCGTCTTCTACTGGGACGGATCGAGGGAAGAGATGCGATGAAGGCCCTTATATTTAAACTCTATGATCTACAAGGATGCCGGTCGCCCACGCCTGACCCTTCATCACTGTTTCAAAAAACGAACAAATTTAAATCCTTATTAACATACAGTAAAAGCTCCTTATTCATGGTTCCGTTATTCGCGGGTTAAAAACTTGCGACACAGTTCCTGTATTCGCGGCTAAAAATTTCTTTATTCGTGGATCCAGTTCGGTATATTAGAAGGATTAGTATCCTTATTAACGCGTCGGCAACTCTTGTTTACTGCAGGCACGTACCAAGGCTGCTTTAAAAGAGCGATTCAAACTAATAGACAAATTAAATAATTAAAATATAAAATAAGTACCTGAGATTTTAGTTGTCTCAATTTTTATGTGGCTGTAAGATGTGAAGTACTTTCGGAACATATGCTCCATCCTCAGCATGTAATCGGTAAATAAAATAAAACAATCCTCATTGTTACTAAAGCCTAAATTTCGTTGTTGACAGCCGCGCCTCGTTTTTCACGTGCAGTTAGTCCGTTGATAAATGTCGCTCTCGTAACGATTGATGTTTTATTGTTCAAACTTGTCATTCATTGCAATAATTTTGATTGAATAACAAGTGCCTCTTCTGCTTTGTTACAATATTTTATTATGTCGAGTAAAAAAAGAAAAACTAGTTCCCAAGCTGGAAAAAATAGTGTTGGCCGCTTAAAGTAAAAATATAAATGCTTAACCGTTTACGCGTTGGCATGTCGTTTGCATCCATATCACGCTGTTTCAATGTTAATGAATCAACTGTACGATTCATCAAGAAATCCGAAGACAAAATCATGAATTCTATCTCCGAATTCACAGCTGAATATCAATTGTAATGAAACCTTTTAAAAACGGCAAAATAGGGAAAACATTATTAAGTTCTTTAAGCCCTTGCCTAAGCATGAATAGAAATTGTTCAAAATTTCTCATTAAAATTATTTCATTTTGATAATTTTTATATTATTTTGGAACCCTGTAACATATCCCCTATATACTCATACAAATTACCATTCCATATTTACGGTTTCTGTATGGGCAGTATATTTACGGACATATCCCCCGAAAATAAGGAGCTTTTACTGTATTCCGTTTCATCTGCGTCAAAATGTCTAATAACGCTATTGGTTAGAACCAATATTATAAATGTCGATATTTGACTGTCCTCTTAAGGTTTAAATCTGAGAAATACAGATATGCTGTAACTTAGAGTAAGCTCCGTAACGATTACCGTATCAAGTTAGAAATATCTCACAGGTGGGGTTTTTTACTTAGAAACTCTTCCATCACCATTTCCGTCTTCACTTAAATGATAAGTTTTGTCAGTGATTTGAACGCTTCGAGTCAAAACATCAGTTTCAAATTTTTATGATATATATTTTGACTACAATACTTCAGTGCCACTGATCATGTTCAGATGCAGTAGTTTTTGACACAAGTGTATCATGTAAGTTTTCATGTTTTATATGTAAATATTTTTTCGTCTCAGTAACTTTCATTCATAGGTCCATGGTTGCTAGTCCTGTTTACATTAAGCTGATATTGTCCAGTGTATAAAATCTATTTAAATAATTTAAAGTTCAAAATTATAGGACTGCTTGAAAATTAATACTTACAGGCTCCGAAGTTGAGGACTTATATGAATGCCCAATAAAAGACATTAAAAATACCTGAGGATATCCTTAAAAACTATAAAAACTGAAAGAAAAAATACTTATAAAGCAATTCAAATTAATTAATTTTATTTTGAAACTGCATTTTTAATTATATATTTTTTTAAAATATTTAAAAAGCACAAAATTTTAGTGAAATGCGATATAGGCCTACATTGCCAAAAAAAATTGACGAAAAAATCTCTCTCTTTCATACTCATTTTTTTAAATTACAACATACAGTAGTTTGAAAAAGAATATGTGTTCATTAAAAATAAAGTTCTTGGATAATTTAGAATCAACGATTTTCCCACCTAGAATAAATCAGCGAACCCGCAATGGATAGCAGGTGGTCAGTAAGGCTGTTAAAAATTGCGGAGATAATTGTTTTTTTTAAGGGTTCAATAGTTTATCGGGAACAAAAGTGTTTGCAATGTGAAAGTCTTTGGAAAGTAAACTAGACACTGTAGTGTTTTAAAAGAAGCTAGAATTGAGACCGACCTCTGTGGATTCTTGAATTATACAAATTGTATAAATGTAGTCAAAAGAAGGTGATGTTGCAAAAAAACTGTTAAGACGTAAAAAATAGGCTAGAAAAGGATCAATAAGGCAAAAAAGTCAAAAAGGACAAAACCTACTATTTCAGGCCTGCACGAATGGGGAATAAATAAGACGTGCCATGGAAACTTCATGTAGGGAAAACCAGAGGAAAACGCCCAGTAGGTAGACCAAGAATGAGGTGAAAGAATAACGTTAACTATTGATTTGAGGGAAGTATATTAAACAGGGAATGAATGGCAAACAAGGGAATGGTTTTTGCCCGCGCCGCCATGAAACTACGGGTTCGATAGTGTCAGTGAGTTAGTTATTTTCTGGCCTACAAGACCCAAAATATATTTTTTTAAGTTGAGCCTCGTTTTGAGACATAAGAATGAAAAAAAAGAGTTTTTTTCCTCAACTGGTCCGACCCTATTAGGCCTAATAAATAATCATCCATTAGGGACCTACTCATGTATATTGAATATACCCCTTACATCCCGGGTGAGGACACGGGGATATACCTAGCAGGAGTTTGTTAACCAGGTTAATTTAGTTACTCTTATTTACCTACAGATGTAAACGAGTGACATGTGGTTAGCACATTCGCCTCAATGAGAGATAGTAGTAAGCAACTGAAGATAATTACTTGGATGGATGAAGGTCGGTTAAATATTGCACAGATATAATTTTTATTCAGACTTGAGGTCGTCAGACTCGGGGCCCTGCTTGAAAGTCCCTCCCGGAGGACTTGTCCCTTGGATTTTTCCATCCCTAAAAATCCATCGACCCCAGCCCGGGTTTGAACTCGCGGCCCTCGGGACTAGAGGCAAGAAAACAACACTAGACCACCGCGGCCTACATCCAGTTACATAGACCATGATTAATTCTCAAGTGGTATAAATAACCATCAAATACTAATAAAATGCATCATATAATTTCCTTAAGCTGTTAGTCAAAACATCAACTTTTATAAGATTCATGATGTGTTCCGTTGAGGTATTATTCAAAACTAAAATATAAAATTATGGAATTTTCAAGCGTCTCCTCAACTTAATTAGTTATTTAAACTGTAGCGCTTTCGAGACTTGTCCCATCATCGGCAGGATTCCAAATAATGTAAAATGGAATTAAAGCAAAACGTAATATGAGAAAAATTGGAAAATATCCAGATAAGAATATAATGCATTATATAAAACTTCTAATAGTTCAGTTTTGGACATAATTCAAAACTCTAAAAGTACGTATGGTAATGGGTAAAATATCGCATCGAAAGAAACCGACAGCCAAATTAAATAATGATATACGGTTCAAGTGGGAGTACAAGTCAGGGACGACCAGTTTAAACGATCCGACATATGAGTCCGAAATGAGCAATCAGCAGTGAGTACGAGAGGAGGGCGGGGGATCAGGCAGTTGCATCGGTCTGGAGCCTACAAAGCCAAGAAATGACCTATGAATACACCAAGGTTCACAATATATAATTTACAAATGATGTCCATAAGTTATGAAACCATCCTTGTACAAAAAAAACACCAGATTACGTTTATATAACACTTTGGCTAGAGCAGTGTTGACCTATAATAGTGAAGAATGGACACTAAAAGACAACATGAAAGCAGAATAAAGGCTTGTGAAATGAGATTCATGCGCAGAACAGCGGGTTACACCAGATGGGATCGGAAAAAAGAACACCGACATCTTAAAAGAATTGAAGACTACGCCAATTTTGGAAATATATAAACAGTTCCAACTAAATTGGAAAACCATCTTGAAAGAATGGACTTCAAATCGGATCCCCAAAGCTGTTTATAATTATATACCAAGAGGACGAAGATCACTGGGCCGTCCTATGAAACGCTGGAGGGGAAAATTTTCTATAGGATCGTAACAGGCCTTGGCCTAATACTTGGAAGGAAGAAGAAAAGAGATATTTTTTAACTTCTCGTGTAATTTAAAAAAATACTGGAATTAGCATAAGTCGTATTTTGATCATAAGATTAAAAATGAAAAAAATGAAAATGTACCTTGTGGCAGGTGCCAGTCGTGCTCAACTCCCTTACAATAATGTAATTTAAAAAAATATTATTTTGATGCCTTTCGGAGAAGTTAACTTCCATCATCAGCAGGATGAGTATGCGCTACTGAAGTCATTTTTTACCGGCTACGCATCAAGACCATCAAAACGCCTACAGCGTTTTTTTTAAAATACAACACTTAGTAAAAGGTGAATAAAAATGTAAATTCAATAACAATATTAGAGAAATCTCGAGATTGGTAACAGCTTCAAAATTATATGCATCAATTCTGAGAAGGAACAATTAAGGCACAAAATAACAGATGGAAATAATTGGAAGACCATGGGGATTCAGCAAAGGTCTGGTCATGTTATATATATATATAATACACATATTAAAAACAAAGTTACATAAAAGATGTTAAAGACAAATCTAGGAGAAGATCAAAATGGATTCAGACCAGGAAGGTCATGTGTTGACCATATATTTGCAATACAACAGTAATTGAAAAACGGACTGCAGTTGGAGACGAAAACCCATTTGACCATGATAGATTTAGAGAAAGCTTATGACTCAATTCCGAGAAACAAATTATGGAAAGTATTGGAGAAATACAATATATGACAGAAAACCATAATAGAAATTATTAAACAAACCTATAAAGATAACTCCGCTTATGTTAAAATGGGAAATATAATGTCTAATCCTATAAACACCTCAAAGGGATTGAAACAAGGGGCAGTCTATCACCAATTTTTATTTAATATTTATGTAGAATTTATATTAACGAAATGGAAACAAAGCTGCAAAGGTATGGGGGATCCCAATAGGCAATAGATTTTTGCTGACATTACAATTTGCCGATGATCAACTGGTTTTAGCGCAAGACAATTTTGATATGGAATTCATGATAAAAAAGGTTGAAAAAGCACATATGAATCATGGGGTCTCACAGTAAATTTACAAAAAACAGAATATCTGGCAATAAATAGCAATGAAAAGAAAACTTAGTATTGGAAGATGGAATCCAAATAAAGCAAGTGAAACAAACTAAATATTTGGGAATGATTATGGATAACATCGAAGGTATAGGCAAAGAGAACATAAAACATAGAATCGAATTTAGTAGCAAAATAATATCATCATTAAATTCCATATGGTGGGATAAACAAAAGCATATTTGGAAAGACACAAAAAAATATATTGGTAAAACATTGGTGGAATCTGTTGCAATGTACGGAAGTGAGGTATGGACAATCAATAAGTACTACAAGAATAGACTAATAGCTCTAGAAATGGATTATTTACGAAGAAGTGCCAGAAAGTCTAAATTAGAACGTGTCACAAATAAGGAAATTAGAAACAAAATGAAGAAGCCAAAGAAAGCATAATTGAAAGAATTGAGAAAAGGAATTAAAGTGGTTAGGACATGTTTTTAAGAATGGAAGATGAGCGATGGCCGAAGCAACTATACCTAATGGCATCCTAACAGAAAGAAGAAAAGAGGAAGACCAAGGTTAACATGGAAGGAAAACATGAAGACAGTAATGCAAGCTAGGAGGGCTAAGCATCGAAGATGCCCCAAGACCGTAGGCTTTGGAGGTTTGGCACGGGAAGACGGCAGCAGCTGTAAAAACCTGAAGATAGATAGATAGAATGATAGATACATAAATTTATATTACAAACCAATTAATGGACACAAAGGAAGGAATTGAAACGCTTATACGCTGCTGTAAAAAAGAAGATAAAAAAATAACATTATTATAAGGGGGAAAATAAGACAATTGTTCTATTAAGTAAACTAATTTCACCATAGAAGGTAATAGAGGGAGTTCCGTATTGCCTTGACCATGGTATTCAGCTGCTTGCCTTTGTATAATTATAATATATATGACATGATAAGAAAAAATAATTGCCCTGAACGGGATTTGAACCCGGACCTCTGGGTTGGTACCCCAGCGTTGCTATCCATTACACCAACCAGGCAATTCCAATTCAAACGCGTATCTTTCTTATTTATATATATATATATATATATACACTCCATTATAGATGTCGCGAGAACTCGGTCTGAGAACTCGGTCTGCACTACGCCACCTAGTACTTGACTATAACAAGTAAGCAAATTAAAGAGACTAGTTTTACTTTATTGCAGTGGCGGTATATATATATCATGTATATTATATATATATATATATATAGATATACAACATATGAATTTATTTATTTAATTATTATGTATGTGCGCGCGCGCGGGTGGTGTGTGTGTTTATTTGTACTGAGAGATAGAGAGGGGGAGAGGAAAGAGAGGTCATGACAAAAGGTCATTATTATGATTAATGGTATTATTATTAGTGTTATTATTATTGTTATTATTGTTATTATTACTAACTAACTAACTCACTGTCACTATCGAGCCCATAGGTTCATGAACGCGCGAAACGTAAGCTCTCCATACATCCCTATCCTGAGTCAATGTTTTTCCAATCAATCCCCTGTCTAATCTATTCCCCAGAATCAATCATAGTTAATGTTATTATCCCACCTCATTCTTGATCTACCAACTGGACGTTTTCCTTCTGGTTTTCCTACAATAAGCCTCCATGTACGTCTTTCACATTACCCATTCGTGTCAACATGTCCCTGCCCATCCGCAGCCTCGGACATCTTAAGTGTTCTCATTAATATCTGGCTTCCTATAAAGACCCTGTAATTCACTATTAAAGCAAGTCTTGCTCCATTCACCTGTCCTGGTTCATCTCTCTTTGTCCCACAAATTTTCCTAAGAACTTTATTCCCAAATACACCTAATCTCCGTCTCCTCCCTTAAAGTACGAGTCCATGTTTCGCATCCATGTAATAATAACTGGTAGAATAATAGTTTTATATATCTTCAGTTGAACGTTTTTTGAAATGAGTTGGGAAGTCAAAAGTCTCTGTGATACATAAATTATTATTATTATGGATGTTGAGTGATTCCGGGTTCTGTGGCCGTGGTCCATTAGTTGGTGTTGATACCAGAGCCTCAACATCATGCTTAACCGGCCGTGAAAGCCTGCATTCAACTATTATTATTATTTTTATTAATATTATTATTATTATTATTATTATTATTTGATTAATTATTCCATAATGAAATCTAGCCATATGTTTTCCCAATTTCGCGCGTACAATTGCTTTAATCTGTTTTTTTTTTTCCCCCTCCAATGCCGCCCGGTTGTCTTTTCGACATTTCTGGTGTTTCTCCTCCTGGCATTGGCTTTATTGTAACCCACTTCTGACGTTGTGGCCAACCTGGAAGGACGGAGTTACGTTTACCCCACCCCATTAGTATGGGGTTGATAGATGATAAGTGAAGCGCACAGGAGAGTTCTTAAACCTAAATTCCAGGACCATTGGCAACCACAAGGAATGATTCCCTTTAGGAAAAATTCCCCTATGATTATTTGACCGGGAATCGAACCCGCGACCTCATGAACAGTAGTCAGGAACGCTGACCACTAGCCCATGAGGCTGGTCATCTGTTAATAATCATTGAATGATTCTAAAAAAACCAGCGGGTTGTCTTCCAGGCTTTAACGGTTATTATAATGTGGAGTTTTAAGCATACCAAATGTTGTGGAAATTGGAGTGATTTTAAGGCTTCGCAATGCTAGAGTAAGACAGATTTAAGTTGTGAACCTTAAACGCCCAACTTAAATGATCCGTAAAAAGAAAAAAAAAAAAACAGGCCATGACACACCTTAATTGGCTACTAACTTAATTTATGGTCCCTGTAATAAATTACCCGGCGGCCACGTTGACTTAACCCAAATTTTAATTGTGAGAATTTAAAGGCAAGGAAACTACTACATGGCATCAGAATAAATTTTCTAGGCTGTCATCTCCGATGACGGTTTTAATATTTTAGATCTAAAATGTAGAAAGCAAGATTATTTATTTATTCTATCGGCAGGAAACATGAAAAAAAATACTCCGGGCGCGACAGGCCTTAGAATGCCCTTAGCTACCAGCCGGCTTCTGGCATCTCATCCACATGTGTCAGTCACCAGAGGTAAGATGAATCATCCAGTGTAAGGGTGACATGTGGTCCGCATGTCGAGTCTCCCAGCCGTTATATCTGTTTTTTCTCAACCTGGAGCCGCTACTTATTGGTAAGCTACCCCAAATGGGCACTCACGAATGCTGGGTGGGCACCGGTCCCATACTGGGTCCGATATACCATGAGAAAATGATTTCCCCCATGTAGACTCGAACCAGCGCAAAGTCCCTACTCTGCCTTTCACCACGGCTTTCCTGCCTTAAACCACTCCGGCTACAGGCGGGGCGCGGACGGCAGGAACATGAATTCACATCGTTTTTGTCCATACGATTTTTCCCAATATTTTAATCAGTTTCTTGTTGGCTGATGGAAGTACTGGGCAATGCTTGAGGTGGTGGTGGTCTGTCCCATCTCTTCTCCTTCTTCTTCAAAGCAAAAACAATAATTTTGGAAACGGTAATTCCCCAAAAGATCGTGTCCAGTGTGGAGTTGAAACTTGCGCTAAACCCAACCGCTGCTTTTCTCGGCCAGTCTGGTTTATATTGGATAATACTAATACATAATATATAATTATTATTTTATTATTATTATTATTATTATTTTATTATTATTATTATTATTCTTATTATATCTCTATCTTCGGGTTTTTAAACAGCTGCTGGCGTCTTCCCCGTGCCAAACCTCCAAAGGCCTACGATCTTTGGGCATCTTTGATTGCATTAATGTCTTCATGTTTTCATTCCATGTTAACTTCGGTCTTCTCTCTTCTTCTTCCTTCTGGTCGACTGCCATTGATATAGTTTGCCTTTGGCCATCGCTCATCTTCCATTCTTAAAAAGCATTTCATAACCACTGTAATTCCTTCTCACTTCTTTCAATTATTCTTTTTTCTGTCTTCCATTATATTTCTATATATAATAATATTAATAATAATCATACTAATAATATAAAATTAAAATAATAATATAATAATAAACAAATAATGTTTTATTCAGGGCTTTCTCTACATTACAGTAGTTCTTCTTTATTCCCGAATTGTATTTTGCTCTGCCATAACAGATTTCATCCTCAGCATCTTCTTCTTCCATGAAGGTCTCTGATTCTTTGTCTTCTTTCTCACTTCACTCCATCCACTGTTTCCCCCCCTGGATTTTCCCCTTCCTACCGCCTGCCTTCAGCATTCCAATCCAGCAATTATTCTCAGGTTCTATTATTATTCCATTAATGTTCAGATGCCCATACCATTTCAATCTCGTTCTTCCTATTACCGTACTTCTAAAATATTATGTTTAACATTTATTTTTCTCTACTTTTCCTGGTTCCTAATTTTCTCCTTTCTTGATTTTCTTGATGCCCAATCATTCAAAAATCCTCTCTGTTGTCAATAATGTGTTTGCTTTGCTGTCCACCTGTTTAATAATAATAATAATATAATAATACAATACTAATAATAATAATAATACGCTTGGGCAGAGTTAGGGCTTGGCCCCCCCCCCCCCCCAGAAAAGTTAGAGGCCTTAAAGCCTCTTGTCTACCACTCAACCAGGATAAAAAATATACAAAAATTATCCTTACATCTAAATTGTCAATTAACATATTATTAAAAAATTGTAGTTCACACCCTGTGGTGCTCGAGGTAGCGTGCTGCCTTGTCATGCAACGGGCCCGGGTTCGATTCCCGGTCGGGACAGAGCTCCGTGTGAGGTGTTTTTTTTCCGGGAGGAAAGCTTAGAGCCCAACGGTCCCCGAAAAGCATCCGGCCGTCGGGGCATTTTTTCGGCAGTTTTTTCTGGGTGAGGTTTTTATCGTGTTTTTTTTGTTTTCCTTCAACCTGTAAGACAAGTGCAGAAAAACTTTATGGCCCAAACGGTCCCCCCCGAAATCATATTGGCCATCATCATCAATCCTTATCAATCAATCAATCACCACCATCCATCCTTCACCGGTGTGGAAGGCAACGGGAGAGCTACCACACATACACAATTATCCCTAGTAAAGCTGCAAGCATAGGCATGAAAATGTCTATGACTGCAGTGAAGGACCTGCCTTCGGGCATAATTACTATGGATGAATGGATCATTCAATTAATACTTATTCAAAATTTTCGTTACTTTTCTTCTCTGGATAGCAAATTTAGGGTTTCGCGTTCCTTATTGATTGAATAGAGAAGAACGCATTAAGGCATTATCACATCATCATCATCATCATAATGAGCATATGAGGTTTATATTATCTGAACCTCTTCCCAACAAAGTCTCAAGATAATGTCTTGACAGGTCCACCGTTGTGTTTGGTTCTTCCTCTGTTTCTGAAGTTTTATTTTTAATTAAATGGTGGGACAGAGTTAGAAATAACCCAAGGCTATCACCAGGTATCCTGCCCTGAATTGCAGAACTACCGGGACATAATGCTTGGTTTGAATTTCCATAGGGGAAAGTGTTTTTTTTTTTTTGTCATGTAATTTCAAATCAACAAGTAATGGGCTGATCTGAAATAAGAAGAAAGCCTTTTGGGAGGCAAAGACATTCAAAACTAACCGAATTGTATTCCTACTTAAAAAGAAATAATAAAAAAATTAAGTCTGACTAAATAGGGATTGTATATGTACATATTTAATTTGAATTAGGCGTTGTTTCATTAATTTAACTATAAATAATTGATAACTCCTCTTTATGGGCTCTGAAACCTTGGAGCTCCTTACTACAGGTAAATTAAAAATACGATAGTAGCTGGCAGAAATGAAGTTATTAAGACGCTTTAGCGGGTAATACCTTTTATGACCCCCATGCGTAATGAAAAATATCCGCAAAGCTCTCAACCCACCAGCAATAACTGAAACCATTCAAATATACCAATAGAATTGACATTAACCAACCCCTCCTTAGAATGCCAACCAATAGGCTACCTCTGTAAGCTATTGAATACAGAACCACAGGACGAATAGATCCAGGAAGACCTAATAAGAGATGGAGGGATAACATTTATAATATCTGTATGCGCGGAACATGCCAATGACCTAATGCCTAATCCATGACTGCATTGTGATGATGATGATGATGATGATGATGAGAAGATTGTCGCATGTATTTCTTATCTTGTTTACCCTGTTCAATTAATAAGTTGGTTGTTTATAGTTTTATATTAAACATACGTTTGACGATAGTGGCGCCTGTTTTTATTGAATATACAGTATTTGGTACTATAATGTTTCATTTTTTGTCGCCGACATAATTATAAATCTTAAATTAACCGAATAGACCATAGTAAATAAGTCTTATTCTCCAATGGACATAATTGTAAATAATTTTGTTTATATATTTTATATTGGATAAAGAAATTAACAGTAAGAGATGAAATAATAAATTATCTCCTTTTTAAACAATCCACTATCCTTTTACAACACCATCTGCCAGCTCTATTTCATTCCAAATTTTATGAGGCCTCAATTCTTTGTAATCGCTTTCTGATTAGAGAGGTAAATAACAGATAATAGAGTGGCTTGAACATCTATCTACTATTAAGGTTTACCATTTTGACCGATACAGTCCCGGTTTTGTAGATCGTATCTTCATATCCATCAGTGTAACAATTTTGTTCTGTTATCAGTCCTATCAATATTTCAAACAATCGTGAAGGCTATCATGAGAATGATCATCGAATCGACATTGTCAAATTATTTCAATGAATTTGTGATTGCAAGAACATTAAAATTATGTAAGATCAAAACAAATGGCTAGAATTATTAAGGTACCTGTTTGAAGAATCAATATTTTTCCATTTGCTAATAATTTCAATTTCCTTGATATTGCGTTCCTTGTGTACCAGAAATATCTGCAAAATTTAGATTAATGTCTTGCGAAATGTGTGGTCACCTCAATTTAATTTATGTTTTATTTATATTTTATAAATTTTATTGTGTCTTTTTCTTTTTTTAGACATCATTAGGAACTTATAGTAGGTCTACACAGTTTTTCCATACAAAAATTAATCTCCTAGAGACATTATTATTAATTATTATTATTATTATTATCTTATTAATTATTATTATATTATTATAATTATTAATAGTATATTTATTATTATTATTATTATTGATAATTATATTATTATAAGTAGTTAGTTAGTAGTGTAGTAGAGTGTTATTAGTATATTATTACGACCAAAAGTCTCACGTCGATCCAAGGGATTAGAGAAACTTTGAAGGACTGGGAAATAGAGAAAGAAAGAATAGAGAACAAATGGAGAAAATTATAAAGCGAAATTGAAGACAAATCATTGGTGCCGGAAAAATATATAACATTGTTAAACCCGGAAATATATTATTATTATTTCTTATTATTGTTTGTTGTTATTATTATTATTATTATTAAACATTTTATAAATGTATAAAATCCTGTGACAAATGTTTAACAATCTTATTCGTTTCTCCAACTTTCTTATCCCCCTCTTGTAGATGTTTTTCCACCATTGTCTCCATTTCCTGTATTTATGTGTGTTGAAATCTGTCTTTGTCTTCTTCCCGAAACCATCTATACTTAAAATTAATATTTTATATTATTTAATCCTACATACGGTTTACATTTACAATATAATTCCATTATTTTTACAATCAAGTATTCATTTTATTTATTCATATTCTGTCTAAAGTATATATATATATATATATATATATATATTTTTTTTTTTTTTTTTTTTTTCAAAGCCAACGGTCATATGTAATCAATTTCCAGTGTCAAATTTAATCTTGAATTCTGATTTTACTTCCATATTTCCACTCCATAAGTCACAATATTTTGAATTATGTATTTGTATATCATCATCTTCTTCTTCAAGGTAGGCCGTCGGCCTGTTCCGCTCTCAGAATTCGTCTTCCCATCGTCTTCTAGGACGTCCCACATCTCTGTAACCTCCTGTACAACAGTGCTTGTTTTGTTAGCCTAGAAGAGTCCATTTTTTAAATATGCCCATGCCATTTTTGTTTATAGTTTTGTATGTTTTCATTTAGATTAAAATGTTTAGTTCTTGCCTAATTGTTTCACTAGGAATGTGGTCTCTTAGAGTATATCCTGCAACGTATCTGAGGAACTTCATCTTTGATGTTTCTAGTAATCTTCTGTCTGATCTATTCATGGCCCAATTCTCGGATCCATATGTCACAATAGTAACTGCCATTATCCCTTATAAACTTTAGCATTTTTTTCTTTTGTTTTTGTTTGTAGTGTTCTTTAATTGGTCGAACACATACTTTGAATTTTTTTTTCATGTACATCATTTTCCCAATTGTAAGATATGGTGACATCCTAAATATTTAAAAAAAACTCTGTACTTGTTCGATAATTCATCGTTCAAAACTATTTTCGATCGAACTGCATATTTTCCCCGAAAGGGCATTGTTTTTGTTTTCTTCGTTGAAATACATTTAGTATATACTCCTTTGTTTCTCTACAAATATTTTGTCCCACATTATTCCGTTTAACATTGATGTTGCTGGCCTTGATCTATTTATGTTATTAGATATTATCCGACACAGCGGAACACTGACCTGCTTCGTTTGTGGGTCATCCCGCGTACACTCGCTCCACGTCAGTCTGTGGTTCAAACCTAGCTGGGGTCGATGGAAAAATCCAAGGAGAAAGACTTCCGGGAGGGACTTTAAGCCATGAATCCTAATTGTAAGTTTGAAGATTCTCAGGCTCATAAAAGATACTTAAGCCAGAATAAAGAGACCCCTAAGCAAAATTCACCGACATTCTTCATCCTAGTAATACCTTAGTTGCCTACTAGATGTCTCACTGTATCGGCATGTTGACCGCATACCATTAATGGCATATGTAAGGAAATAAGCGTAACTAAATTAACTTGGTCTAGTAACTCCTAACAAAGGAGAAGCTAAGGCTCAACATTGGGCTGTTACGCCATTGTAAATAGAATTTACCGCACATTTATGTCATTAAAGTCTGTAACAATCCAATGTGTGAAATACATATGCAAAAAGGAGATAGAAATAAAACAAGTAATTATAGAGGAATCAGTATTTTGAACTCTGTATATAAAATATATGCAGGGATAATACTTAATAGATTAAAACCAATAGCAGATGCATTGCTTTTAGAAGAACAGAACGGTTTTAGACAAGGAAGGTCCTGCTCTGACAATATATTTACTATGAGACAGATTATAGAAAAGAGACGAGAATTCAATTTACCCACATATTTAGCTTTCGTAGATCTTGAAAAAGCCTTCGATAAGGTGATGAGAAGAAATTGTGGCAAATAATGAGGCAAGAGGTTACCCGACTCAACTTATAGAGGAATAAAAAGTCTTTATAATGGCATGAAAATTATCCTTAATTTAGAATAATTATTCCAGTGAAGAAATTTTAATAAATCAAGGAGTTCGACAAGGGTGTACATTATCACTACATGTTTAATATATATTTTGACGAGGTTATACGAAAATGGAAAAATCAAGTCCCATAGGAATACAAATTAATAAGGAAATGTATATGAATATTTTAATGTATGCAGACGATCTGGTAATTATACAGAAGTCAAGGATGATTTACAAAGAGCCATTTACATGTTGAATCAATTAGGACTCTATTATAATCTCAAAGTCTCAACTTCAAAAACTAAATTATGGCTTTTCAGGGCAAAGTGCCAGTCAGAGCAAAAATAGTAATCATAATTAAATAATAGAACAGATAGCACACTTTAACTATCTTGGTTCAGATATAACATCCAGCTACGACTGGTATATACACAATAAATTAACCGATATCAAATGATGTGTGGTACCATAAGAAGAACCCTCCGAAAGACTCAAAGAGAAACTCAACTCAGCTTTTATAAAATTATGGCTGTTCCTGTTCTTTTATATGGATCTGAATCTTGGGTTACTCACAAAAAAAGATATCTCACACATTCAAGCCACTGAAATGATTTTTTAAGATCAGTAAAAGGATGTACACGCATGGATAGATTACACAATGAATCAATAAGAAATGAACTGGAGATATTTTCAATACTCGATAAACTAGACGAGCACAAAACACCAATGAAAAGAACATTTAGACAGAATGGACAATACAAGATTACCCAAAAAGATCACGCCTACAAACCACATGGAAAAGATATTTGGGACGGCCAAGGAAACGATGGACTTGAGACCGGAACAGGTCCGCATTGACCTAATCCTAGAAAGGAGGAAGAAGAAGAAGAAGAAGAAATACATGTGCATGCAATAAGAATATATTCCTTTGCAAATATCAGGTATTCAAATATATCAAACCATAATTCAGAGCATTTTAACATATGGTGCTGAAGTTTGGCAAATTCCTACCAGGGAAATGAAAAGAATTTTAAGTACAGAAATGGATGTTTTAGGAAGATCAGCTAGAAAATCTAGAATGGATAGAATAAGAAATAAAGTAAATTATGGGTGTAGAAGAGGCGCCGGACATCATAGACATTATAAAAAAGAAAAGATTACAGTGGTATGGCCATGTCAAAAGAATGCCAGAGCAAATATTGCCTAAAATTGTTATGGAAAGGAAGAAGAGAGGAAGACCAAAGAAAACTTGGATAGAAGGGATACAAACAGCTATGAATATCAGAGGATTGGAGGAAGATCAATGGATGGACAGAGAGGAATGGCGTTTGATTTTCGGAAGACGGCGGCAGCTGCCGTGATACCGGATGATGATGATGAAATATCAGTTGTATTAAATATAATCTTAAGGTTTGAAAAATAACTAATAACTTATACAAAATATTCATCATTGTAACAAAAACGTTTTGTTTCAGTTGATGAGTTGGAAGCGTTTCAACGATGACTGGTCCGTTCTACATCTCTTGTCAGAATATTCAACATTTTAGAACGTTTCTTTTCGATAGGTGTTTTAAAAAAATACAATAGACACGTTTAGTTTGTATGCCCGGTGGTACTGTTCATCTTCGTAGTGAGATAGCCTATATGATCCGGGAAGGTTTTAGGGATGGGGTAATAATCAATCACAAATGGACTAACCATGAAAGAAAATCACGTCCCGCGCCGTAGCTTAGTGGGGGCTGTAGCTTAGTGGTTAAGACATGATGCCTTGGCACAGAAGTACGGAACTTTATCTGGTTCGAGTCTCCTTGAGAGAACAAATTTCTCGTGGAATTTCGGCCAGTGGGGGACCGGTGCCCACCCATGATCATGAGGCATTTGGGTAGCTACCATGTTGAAAGAAAACCAGCTATAACGACTGGGGACCCGACATGCTGCCAGATGTCATCTCTACATTACCTGAATGAGCGTCTACCTCTGTGATTAACACTTGCGGATGTGAGGCCAGCAGCCGTTGGTAGGCCAAGGCCCGTCGCGCCGTGGAGTTTGAAAGAAACACCATAATTCAATTGTTTACCTCTTCAATCCAGCATTCTTCATTAAACACAAGCGAGAGTTAAGAACACACGTAAAAATTCAGAAAAAGTCGCATAACATACAGTTATATAATGCATTTTTTTTAACATAAAATGTGTTTTTCTTTCGTCTAGGGTAGGTATTTTATATCCGTTGAGTTCAATTCAATGCTATAGTATACATTTGTTTACTCCTTGAATTTTATATGGCGATTGCAGCTACTTTTATGCATGTATGTACTTAAAACTACATGGTGCGATATATCTAGAAGCTTGGCCTTCGAATCAGTTCCTGGCTTCACATCTATGTGTATCAGTCACAGGGATGGACGAACAAACACTCACTATAGGAATGGTTATGTGGTTAGGATATCGAGTCTCTTAGCCGTAATAGGTGATTTTCTCAACCTGGAGCTACTGTGTACCATAGATTCCCAAACTCCTCGCGAGGCAATGGATCCAAACTGGACGAATTTTATGAGAAACGTTGTTCTCCATGAGAGCCCTGAAACATCAGAGTTCTATAGTTCTCCGCTAAACATTATCCCTACACATTTGGCCAATATGCTCAACTTTTTAATCACACACACATATATCATCATCATCATCATCATCATCATCATCATCATCATCATCTACCGTCCGGCTTAGACCATTTCTGATCTGTTCCGGCTCCATATATAGTTGTTCGCTCCATCTTTTAAATTGTCGTTCACGACTTCTATGTCCTTGTAGATTGTAATTTAACAAATATATATCAACAAACTCCTGGCGCAACAGGCCTAGACGGCCCTTAGCTTACCACCCGGCTGCTGGCCTCACATCCATATGTGTCAATCACAGAGGTAGATGATCATCATCCCGGTGTAAGGGGTGACATGTGGTCAGCATGTCGAGTCCCCCAGTCGTTATAACCTGGTTTTCCTCAACCTGGAGCCGCTACTTATTGCAGCTACCCAATGCCCTCACGATGCTGGGTGGACACCGGTCCCATACTGGCCGAAATACCATGAAAAATTTCTTCCCCAATGGAGACTCGAACCAGTGCAAGTCCCGTAGCTCTGCGCCTAGGCTTCCTGCCTTAACCCTCGGCTAACGACGCTTGACATATACCGTATGTATATATAGATAATATATATAATAATATTAGGTGTCAAAAATCGAAGTATTTTATTTTTAACTATTACCGTCTTATTTATTTCTCTAGTGTTAAAACAATTGTAAGTACAATTTGGTGTACTATATTACGTATGCCCACAACACCCGTTCCGACTAGCCTCGAACAATGTCAGTACTTTCTAACTTTGAATAGAAAATTTGAACCCTATTTTTTATTTGTAAAATAGTAAATAGTTACACGTTTTGGGCTAGTTGTGTTTTTATTTAATAAATAAACATTTGTTCTACAATCCTTCGAATACTAACCCAGTACAAATTGTCATGTCTTATTTTTGGCATGAAGTCGGCAACGGTTTGTCATGATCAAATCGTAATAAATATGTGTTATTTGAGTTTGTACGGTCAAACAGAAAAAAAAAAAAAATAGAGTGTAATTCTTATTTGATTTTGCGAAAAAAAAAAAGTTTTATGTCTTAGGACAAATCCTTTTACAGGATGAGTCTACATTCCCCTTATAGGTTTTGGAGGACTTTGTAAAAGGTCCAAGACAGTTACGGTTTAGCATAGAAACTCGTGTCCCGGAACGTACCGATTTTCTGCTACACGCAAAAACACCTCACACGCTTTTTTGGCGCCACCACGAGGGTAGTCCATACGCGTCATTCCCCGCTCACCTGATGTTTCATGTCCACTGAAGTTGTTTACAGGCTGTTCAGCATAGAGGCTGGTATTTTTTTTATTTTTTTTCTTATTTAGTGTAAATTGTTTTATTTTTGTGTATGTTAAGAGCTCGTATGTATAGCAACTTAACCACAAATAAAAATTTTGAAAAAAAATATTGGGGGCCCAATTAAAAATTACCCATTGCAGGGGTTACTAAATCCGATATATCTACTGCCAATTTTAAAGATAACTTCACAGAGTTTATTACATTTTATGAAGTGAAAGCATTCTCTACAAACTCTCTGTAACATAATTTTGATATGTGTCCCTAAAGTTGTAAAATGAACAATTAAAATTTTATCATCAGCATCTTCTTGTTTCTTCTTCAAGGTATGGGCCTGTTGCCCGTTCCCTTCCCGGTTTCACTATATGCCTGCAGGTGCAAGTTGTCTTTCCAGCGAAGTTTTGGTCTTTCCTACATTTCTTCAGCCTATAGGTTTTATAATGAAGCAGCTGTTTTTGATACACGATTATTTGCATTCTTTGTATATGTTCCAAAACAATTAACAGTTATTTCTGTGTATTCTTTCGTTTAATTTATATATTATAATTCATCTCTGATATCTTGACTCGCTTTTGATCTCTTAGAGTACAGAACCCTGCAACTGATTCTGCTTTTTTTTATATTTCTTTTTCTGAAAACCACATACATATTTTTTTAAAAATAAAATCAAATAACCTAATTTTCTGTTCCACCGAGAACGTTTTTCCCTCATTTTCCTCAAGAGTGTAATGTTAAAACTTTCATGCATGATCTATAATAGTTCAGAAGATCTAATCAAGTTTTGAACTAGCAATGTAGACAAAAAAAAAAAATGCAGTTACGGGAAACAACAATCAAAAGGTAGGCGTGTGATTTCAAATCCAGAGCGCAGAACAGTTTAAAAAATGGCTCCTCACTCTGATAAGGTAACAAATATTCATAAAATTTATCTTGTATTCCATTCCACACATATCAACAGAGTAGTTTTAGAGCAAAAAAATTATTTTTGAAAAATTGCTCATTTTTTACCAAAAAATAGCATCCTCTCCCCTTCAGTTGGGTTCATGCCACTTTTTTTGTACCTGCGCAGTACAAGTGCAATCCTTCACGACATAAGACAAGGTGTACGTACTTCAGTGGTACTTGTTGTCTGTTATCACAGGACATACGTGCAAGATATGATGTTTGATTCTACGACTAAGCTCGGTACAATGGCAGGTCCGATTGCTTGGCCTGCAACGTTCTCCCCGACTTGATCCCGCTACAAACAAACAGACCACTATCCTGTTGAGGTCACAAGAAAACCTTAATTTACGATAATCCTGTAGAATCCGAGGAAGACATCACTAGCAGCACTAGTTCTGGCTGCTGTGCGGATGTTGGAGGAACCATAGATTGGTGACGTGTGTTTTTCGAGAACAATGGTAACTGCGGTTACCATATCTGAAATAATGTCGGTGATCGTTCACATCGAGCCCTTTCCTTGTAAGTTGGTTCCAGACCGACAGGCAGCAGGAGCCGGAGATAGTACATGTGTTGTAGTGCTATTTTTGTTTGGTGTAACGGATAAACAAGTAACATTTTCCGGACCTGGCTTACTATGTTAAATTTGTTCTTGCCCCCTCCCGTAAGTCCTCAACACGCGTAAGAGGGAAATTGAGCAGGACTCGTGTACACACTGGTATATATATATATATATATATATATATCTATATATATATATATATGACTAGATATGAAAAATTAAATGCTCGGGTCGGGACTTGAACCCGGAACCTCCTCTGGCTTCATATCCCAGTGCGCTAAACCGATTACGCTAACCGAGCACGTCTAGTACAAACATTCATGTTTTCTTATAACCTTCCACAATTATCTTCGTTGTTCTCATGCATCCGTGCTAATGCCGAGGGCCTTTCCAGGAGGCTTGATTCTTCTGCATATCCTTTTTCCGTTTCCCAGCAGTCGTTTTCTCTCACTTCCCCACAGTCCGAAAGACCGGCTGCAATGCTACGTTCAACTCACGTCTTGCCCGTCTTTCGGCCTCAACGATCATTAAGCATAACGTTATTGCCCATGCAGCCATGGAAATTTGCCTGTTTGTATATTTTAACGCCATTTAGACTACTGACGTAATATCTACACTGTTTTTCTTTTATTCCAATTGGTAAATATTTGAAATAATTGCCTTTTGCAACGGTAATTTCATATTTCCTGCAATGGTCATGATTTTCATCACGACAACCGCGATTCAAACGTATAGCCCATAGTTATGATTCACCCCGTATATTCTCATTATTACTTGAATGTAATGGGAACTCGGTCTCCACTGCCATCTGGTAGCTCCTATCACAACTAAGCAAATGAAAGAGAATATTTTTACTTTATAGCAGCGACCGCCATTATCGATGTTATATTCAAGTTTTGACATTGATCATGCAAGCTTAATAATAATTTAGCGTAAGTGCAGCGCACTTGGAATAAGTCAATCCAGATTGTCTTGATTCAAATTCCGT